>NW_012194890.1:1191631-1220664 GCF_000504015.1 Erythranthe guttata | reverse complement strand
ATGTGGGAAAAAGAGGCGCAACTGAAGCTGGTACCATAGTTGTAGGTGTGTGTTGGATCCGTACTGGCGAAAATTCTGGAAATCGAGTCGACAGCTAATTGGTGGTATGCTTCATGTAAAAATTGTGTGAGGAAGGTCGAACCTGTCTCAAAGAAATATTGGTACGAAGAGTGTGACGGGTTTGTTCCTGCTGTACCAATGTAATTATACTTTGATTTGGTAATATTTTACGAAAACCATCATTCCTCTTGGTATTCGAAATTTGTATATAAAATATATATTTTTGAACATGTTCAGAGTTCAAGTGAGTGCCATTGATAGTACTGGATCGACTTCATTCGTAATGTTTGATCGTATTGTCATGCAATTAATTGTAAAAAGTGCTTCAGAACTCCTAGGTGGTGCATCAAACAAGGTATTGTTGATGTAATAAGTTATGTACATTTAAATCCACATTAGGCTAATAACCATTTTATTTTTTCGTAGGGAAACCATAATTACGGATGTCCTGCAGAAATTAATGCTTTGATTGATAAGGAAATTCTATTCCAAATAGAAATCAGTTCCCGAAATATTAAGTATTGGGGATGGCACCATAGGTGATCCCAATGACGGGGTGGTCAACATTGAAATCCTCGATGACTTACTCATAAAAGAGTCAGCTGATCCACTTGCTTTAATTGTAAATGAGACATACCCATTATTTTTAGAGAATATGGATGATATCAGTTATTTGCAACACGGGGCCATACTGGCTCCGACAAATGAGATTGTTGACGTGGTAAACGATTACATGCTATCGTTGGTTCCTAAGGAAATAAAGACATATCTCAGTTTTGATAGTACATGTTCAGCAAACGGAAGCATTGACAGACCTGATGATATTCATACGCCCGAGTTTTTGAATACCGTTAATTCTTCTGGTCTTCCAAATCACGAATTAAAACTAGAAGAAGGTGTTCCGGTCATGTTGTTGAGAAATATAGACCAATCTTCAGTTTTGTGCAATGGCACCCGACTGTCAATCACAAGATTAGGAAATCGAGTTTTGGAAGCGAAAATTATATCAGGAACCAACGTTGGTCATAAGGTGTTTATTCCACGATTGACTCTAACGCCATCCGATACAAGGATTCCTTTTAAATTCCAGCGTCGACAATTTCCTTTCACTCTTTCGTTTGCAATGACGGTAAATAAAAGTCAAGGCCAATCTCTTCAACACGTGGGTATATATCTTCAGAAACCAGTGTTTTCACATGGACAATTATATGTTGTTATCTCAAGAGTTACGAGTCGAAGAGGCTTGAAGATACTTATTTGTAACAACGACGGGAACACCTCAAATTAATACTACTACAAACGTAGTTTATAAAGAAGTTTTCCAAAATCTGAACTAAGTAAGTTATTTATATATTTGGTTAAATTTATATATGGATTTTTTGTCTTCAAAGTTTTATAAATGAGCTTTGTAACATTTATTTTCAATTTATAAAAAAATTCTTTTTTCTTTCATTTTGTCCTACGGTGCAGGTAACATATGCTCAAGAGTTGAAAACAACTACTCTGTTGGTGGCCGGATTAATTCTTTGGTGGATAGAGTTTTATTAGATTTTCCAGTAAAATATTCAATATATAGTTTTTATTTCTATTTTTTTTAATGATTGTTATGTTTGTTTGTTCAATCCCGTGCATCGCACGGGTCAAGTTACTAGTATTTATAAATAATAATGACATATTTTGACATATAACTAATATGGAAGCAAAAAGTAAAATTAAAATATCAAGTCCTTAAATATTGTTACGAAATACGAATTGTTGTCCGAATTAATAAAACTAACATATTTTCACATAATTAGGTAGAGTTTGATTTTTGGAAACACGACAAATTATGTATATTAAACAATTGTCTCCAAAAAAATTAATATAACTTTCAATATTCTGATTGTGTGAACAAAATGAACATTGAGAAAATAGAAAATTAAATAAAAAGAAAACGAAAAAAAAAATTAGTACAAAACCTTGTAATAATCTAGAATACATGATGTGAGTTGTAACAACTCATGACTAGTTGGCTAGCTTTACTTAATGACTTAATAAGTCAATTATGTTATCAAAGTCATAAGCCTTTATTTCATTTTCTTTTTGAATATTCGACCAATTCGTGACAAGTAATTTCTTGAATAAGATAAACTTATGTACTTAATTGTTCAAAAAGAAAAATCGTTGAAAATCTTTGAAAATCGTTGAAAATCTTACATATGACCTAACTACTCAAATTTCAATGTACGTAGCATAAATATTTTTGCCCACTTTTTCTACAATGTGGATAACCACATTGATGATGCTAATTACTTAGACCACCTAGGGTAGTGTAGAAAACGAGCTGAGAGGGCAAAGCGGATCAGTAGCTTAGCAAATTGATCGATGATACAAGCCGGCAGTGGAAACGGCTTGTCCTGCTGAGCCAAGGTTAATACCCACCATACTTCTCCCTTCGATCCGCACAATAGCCGACGAAGATCTGATTTCCGCATCTGATACTATAAGCTTCTCGTGTTCCATACCCACCATACCAAAAGAAGCCGTGGAGAAGAGAGGAAGAAGCCGGCTCGCGCGCCAACCGAGGGGAGCAGCGGCTCGGCTACTGCACGTAGGGCGGCTGACGCGCTAATTGGGTCGATCCAATGAGCCCCCTAATTTGTCTAATAATTGGGCCCACTACACGAAAGCCCAATCACCTTCAAAATAAGGCTTGGGGCCAATTAAGTAAACCCAACCCAATCAACGACATATAAATAGAGTTTTTTACTCATTTGTTAAGGTACGTTCTATTATTCACAAGTATTCTAGAGTGCATATTCTCTCTACCATTTCCACTATCCGTACATCTGACTTGAGCGTCGGAGGGGTTTCCGCCGGATCAACCCCCAGCTTAGTTCACGTGTGTTTATTTCGTAGGGACCTCAGGATCATCGATCAATTTGCTAAGCTACTAATCCGCTTTCCTCTCCCAGCTCGTTTTCTACACTACCCCAGGTGGTCTAAGTAATTAGCATCATCATTTTGGCGCCGTCTGTGGGGAGGCAGACATAATCATGTAGCGCGCATAATGGCCTTGAGACATTTGCCCAGGGGGAGTGTGACACTGCGAACGACCTCCCACCTCGTGCAGGCTCTGGCTTGCCACTTCCTCCTCCTCGTGCTTGGGATCCACTACGAGACCTTCTTCGGATGTCCTACTAGATCCTTAACAGGATTTATTTCTTCCCACCCCTCGATCGGTTCAGACAACCGAGGAGGCCCTTCAACTCTAGCAAGGGTTATAGACTCCCTGGGGGCTTACCTCTGCCCCCAAAATATTTCGTTCGCCAAGGGTTATCGACTCCATGGAGGTTTACTGTCCCCCCTAAACATTTCGCTCGCCAAGGGTTATCGACTCCCTGGGAGCTTACCTCTGCCCCCAAAATATTTCTTTTGCCAAGGGTTATCGACTCCCTCGGAGTTTACTGTTCCCCATAAACATTTCGCTCGCCAAGTGTTACCGACTCCCTGGGGGCTTACCTCTGCCCCCAAAATATTTCGTTCGCCAAGGGTTATCGACTCCCTGGGGGTTTATAGTGCCCCCAAAACATTTCGTTCGCCAAGCGTTATCGACTCCCTGGGGTTTATAGTGGCCCCAAAATATTTCGTTCGCCAAGGGTTATCAACTCCCTGCGGGACTACCTCCGCCCCCCCTCGAACGGTTCAGGTAACCGAAGAGGACCTTCAACGTATGATCGCCGAAGCTTCAACAAGATAAACTTCTACTTGCTCCTCTAACAGTTCAGATAACCGATGATGACCTTCAGCGTACGACCGCGAAAGTTTCAACTCGTGCTGCCACTAAAGCAATGGCACAACAGTGCGTATCCACCTCAGACCATAAGTCTCGAACGCCTCATCCTAAAGTGGGGGACTATCCCATCCGAAGGTTGGGCATCTCATCCCAAGGTTTCGTGATCGCTTCATCCTAAAGTGGGGGGCTATCCCATCCGAAGGTTGGGCATCTCATCCCAAGGTTTCGTGATCGCCTACCGCGCGCGCGCGCCCCGTGCCTCGCGCCGAAACCGCCCACACGCGCACCCCTTGTGCCCCAGCAGCCCTCACGTGTGCGCTCCGCGCCCCCACATCTAGCACGCCCTAGAAGAAAAAAAAAGGAATGAATAATAATATCTTTATTATTATTATTGCACAACAATGATTAACAAAAAACTATGATACCGATCTACTCTCAACTCGATCCCGCGTCGATCGCCAATGCACGCCTCGATATCTCCTACCGCGCTACGCGCACATGCCTCTCTTCCCCAAACACTCCTCTTCCACGAGACCTCCATTCGCGCCCGCGACCTCGAACCACGTGATCATTTACCGTGCGATCTCGACCCACGTAATCCTCCATCGTGGGGCATCGATCCACACGTGCGTCCTAATTACGCTTGTCGCTCCACAGCCGTTGCGATACAACTCGCTCGGTCCTACGAATATCAATTCGCGCGTGCCCCTCCCTCCACTCACTTAATCTGGCGCAACTTCCACTGCGCATGACATAATCGCACGGGAATTTAAACGCGCCCCACCCAATAGCGCTCTCTCTTCGCAGAGAAAATAAAAAAATTTATTCCTCCACGCCACGCCAATGACTAACGGAACACAACAACACCGATCTACTCTCAACACGATCAGGTCCCCTTTTCAACTTGGCTCCCACATCGACTCGAGAGTGGGGGGCTTGCGAGACAACTCCCACGAGGAGACAACGCGCTCGGTACTACAACCGGCAGCGGGACAACTCCCACGAGGAGTCAACTCGCTCGGAACTACAAACCCGTTGCAAGACAACTCCCACGAGGAGCAAACTCACTCGGTCCTACAAACCCGTTGCAAGGCAACTCCCACGAGGAGCCAACTCCCTTGGTACTACGAAGCAGCAGCGAGACAACTCCCACGAGGAGCAAACTCGCTCGGTCCTACAAACCCATTGCGAGGCAACTCCCATGAGGAGCCAACTCCCTCGGTACTACGAACCAGCAGTGAGACAACTCCGACGAGGAACAAACTCGCTCGGTTCTACAAATCCGTTGCGAGACAACGCCCACGAGCAGCTAACTCCCTCGGTATTACCAGCAGCGAGACAATTCCCACGAGGAGACAACTCGCTCGGTCCTACAACCCGCTGCGAAACAACTCCTATGAAGAGTCAACTCGCTCGAACTACGAACCAGCAGCGAAGCAACTCCCACGAGGAGTCAACTCGCTCGGTCCTACAACCCGCAGCGAAACAACTCCCACGAAGAGTCAACTCGCTCGGAACTACGAACCCGTTGCGAGGCAACTCCCACGAGGAGCAAACTCGCTCGGTCCTACAAACTCGTTGCGAGAAAACTCCCACGAGAAGGCAATTTGCTTGTTACTACTACCCACGATAAAGATCTACAAATCCGAATCTAATGTCAATTCAATATTCGCTAACCCAGACACTAAAATACCTTAACCCCCGTCTCCAGTGTAGTTAGAGTCTACCCACAGGTCCGACGTCTCCGTTCAGAACCTGATATTAAGAGAGCATTTAGGTCAAGTCCTTAAGGGCTACCCGAGGTGCATCACGTCTCCGTTTCCACAACCCGAGCTATGTTTTCCTAAAATCAAACGAGAAATCCTCTCTCGAGTTCATTCCCATTTACAATCAATTCAACTGTTGGCCAAACAATCGAAAGCATTTAATACAGGAAAACATAAACAGAATGAAAGAACGACAAATAGATCACAGATCTGGAAATTAAAATCAATATATACAAGGTTTCATTCCCCTAAAAGAAAATGCTTAGTTCATTACAAACATAGCATCCAAATGAAGAACACGAGAAATCATAAACTAAACGTAAAGATAAAGCTTATGAAAAACCCGAGTCGAAACCCTCGTCGAAACTTCCCGCGAAGAACTGGCGAGAACCGAAGAGAAAACCGAAGAAGAAGTCGAAGAGTGAATTCGGCGAAGAAGTCCTTCCTTGTTAAATGACACAAGGGATCTATTTATAATATGCTTTGCCTTTTAAGATATTTTTTACGCATCCCAAGGCCCATATCGCGATATGAGCAGCAATATCGGGCGATATGGTAAAATTGCAAGCTCTCTGTTTCGTTTCTCCCCATATCGCGATATGGAATGGCATATCGCGCAATATGGCAAAAATCCAAGCTCTCTGCTTCGTTTTCTCCCGTATCGCGATATGGAAGGTAATATCGCGATATGGTCGCTGCAATAACTTCAAACTCTGTTTTGACCCTTTTGTAGCCCGAATTTGACAATTTTGCATTTCACAAAAGTTGTAGCCCTTGCAGTTGGCTTTCTAAATCCATTTGAATCAACTCAATCGGAGGTCGTATGAAGAAGTTATGCATAAAATACCGAACGCTGCCACCATCCACTTGATTGCAATTTTTGCTCTTATTTGACTTGATTCTCGGCTTCGCTTTCAAAATCGTCTCGAATCGGCAAAAATAGCTAAAAAAACCTAAAAATATAAATAAAACAAGAAACGCAATAATATATACAAATAAAGCCGAAACTCGGACGAACGAAGACCAAAACTCGAAGTTTTGATAACCGAAAATCATGCAAAACGAACACTTATCAGCAGGTATCTCAAGGTCATCAAGCTCGTGAGCCAGTGATCCACTCTGCTCTTCGAGTTCATTCTACTTCAACACTCTAAGGTGATCTAATCTCTAGCATCATCACACATCAAACTGTTGTGTTCTCTCTCCTCCCTCTCTGTCTCTCTCTCTCTCTCTCTCTCTCTCATGTATATATATGTATTATTGCATTTTTTCTGATTTAACCCCTTTTTTTAATTCTTCAAAAGATATAAATTAATTTGTGTACGGCTACTGGTCTACTATATAAGGAACCATTTATGGTACTGCAATTAAATAACAAATATATATATATATATATATATATATATATATATATATATATATATATATATATATATATATATATATATATATATATATATATATATATATATATATATATATATGAGTTTTGTGCATAAGTCCCTAACCAAACATATTTATTATTTTAAGTTTAGGGGCTATATTTCTTTCACCAATAAGCCCATCCCTTTAATATTTATTATAAATTAAGGAAACATTCATGTATATGACAATATTATCCCCAATCCTTTATACCCAATTTTTAGTTGTAACCCAACTTAATCAATTTTGTTCACAAAAATCCAATTTTGACTTTTTTTTTTTTGAAATTGTCGCCGGATTCTGGCGTTGAATTTTTGAATTTTTTTTTTATTTTTTTTTTCTTCTGGATTTTTTCGCCGGTCACCGGTGTTGATTTTTTTTTTGGTATGTTTTATTCCGCCATCGGATTCCGGCATTGACCGCCGATCTCCGGCGTTGATTTTTTTAGTTTTTTGTTTTCTTTTGTTTTTTTTTTCCGTCCACCGTTAAACGTTGACCGTAATTGTGCTGTCACTGACAGTAAATTAACGTAATTATACTATCAATGACAGTTAATTAACGTAATTGTACTACCGTTGACAATACATTTATGTAATTGTTCTGCCGTTGACAGTAAATTAACGTAATATTATTATTTTTTATTTTTTGTTATTTTATTTTTTATTTTTTTTGATCTATTGATAAGTCAACGTAATTATATTACTGTCGTTGACAGTAAAATAACCGTAAACACAATAATATTATTGTCAACAGCATCAATATTCTTTTTTTTTTTTTTTTGTTTTTTGTTTTGTTTGAGTTATTCACAGAGTAACGTAATAATATTACTGTCTATTATTGTAATATTACTGTAAACACAATAATATTACTGTGGTTGACGGTAATATTACTGTTGTTATAGTAATATTACTGTCACTCACAGTAATATTAATTCTTTTGGCTTTTCATTATATTTACAATTGTTGAACTGTCAACATCAATGTTTTGAAAACCGGACCGGACATAGAACCGAACAACCTATTGGATCACGGTTGGACCGGTTCAACCGGGGTCCGACCTGGTTTTTTTATATATATTTTTTTTATTTTTTAATATATAAATCTTAAGATGATTATTATAACAAATATTTATTCAATAATTATATTATTCATTAAATGTCAACCAAAAACTCTAATTTAGTAATTTATTAATTATTCACAATAAAATTAAAGCGTAAAGAAAATAGAAATAAATTTTGAAACATTAATAGCATAATTTAGACATTACATATGTCATTAAAAATTAACGAATATAAATTTTTGAAATACTATAAGAAAAAACATAAAATATCTAACAATAAATTACTAATTCTATTTTATTTACGAATATATACATTTAGATAGTAATTTTATATGTATTCATTATTAATAGAAAGTAAAATTCAAAAAAAAAATATTAAAGTAATAAAACAACATTAAACAACAATTAATACTATTTAAATTACTCCCCCAAACCCTAATATATAAGTATAGAAACCCATTATTTACCCAGCCCCACCGCCTCCCTCTCTCTCCTTCCTCGTTTTCCACCTCTATGTTGTCCACTTCCAGTTTTTTTCTTCTCTTTTTTGCCTTCCCCAACTCCTCACAAGTATTATCTATATTCATGTGGTGTTAATATTCTACTGGAACCACCTCTAACAAATCAAAAGTCCAAGAGAAGTGTAAAGAATTTACGGTTTATGTTTATAGGTAGTTTTTTTTTTCTTTTTTTGTTTCTCCCTTTGCATACATCCGGTTTTTGGGGCCGGTTTTTACCGATTTTTGCCGGTTCAACCGTGGTTGAACCGGTTCATTAGCAGTTGACCCGGTTTTTTTGCATTTACGGGTTTTGAGGTCGACTCGGACCGGACCAGTCACCGGTTCGCGGTTGAACCGGTTGGACCGGCCGGTCCGGTCCGGTTTTAAGAATATTGGTCAACATAGTAATATTTCTCTATTACACGATAATAATGAGTTTTGTTGTGTTAATATTACTATGCTAGAGATTAATATAGCAATATTACTGTGTTACTCTGTAGTTTAGTTAATTTTAATGTATTTAACCGTAATATAGTTAAAATTACTGTCAATCACAACAATATTGATGTTTATAAAAAAACAATGTTACATAAAGAAAAAAAAAATATCGAAAAAGTCAACGCCGGAAACCGGTGGTTGTAAATCAGGAGAGAAAAAATATAAAAAATAAGAAAGCGAAAAGTCAACGCCGGAATCCGGCAGCAAAAAATGTTTTTTGAAAAAAAAAAAGATTTTTTGGCAAAATTGAATAATTTGTGAAATTTGGAGTCAAATTTTAGTTAAATTAAATTAAGGATATAATTGGAGCATACTAAATTAGATCAAATTTTACAATATGAAAACATAATCAAGAAGATTATTGATTTTCATCTATTAATTTATCTGTTATTTTTGAACTTTTTTTTTTTGACATAACCCCTTTTTTTGGCATGTTCCCGGTTTTATGGGTTCAACCGGGTTTTTCCCCGTTCTACATGTTTGACTCGGGTTTTCGGCATTTGCGGCTTTACGCATGGGACCAGGCCAGATGACAAGATAGGTTATTACACCAAACTTAACTAGAATTTAGAATTTCTAGGTTTTGCGATAAAACAATCATATTGTTTTTTGGAAAAAAAAAACTAGTATTTAACCGAAATGTATGAATTTTATTTGAAAAAATCATTACAGCAAAAGAATGAATTAATTTAGGGGTAATGGCAAATAGGCCCATGACAAGGGCACTTAATTAAAAAAGGGACATCCAACTTTTTTGTTTCTCAAATAAACCCACCCCATTCAAACTTATTTGCAAATAAGGAAAATCCCTTTATATATACCAAAATTACCCTCAATTCATTGAAATCCAATTCAACTCCAATTTCATGATTTACACCCCAATTTAGCCTAATTTCATCAATTAACCAATTTTAACCCTAATTTCAATTTTGACCCCAATTTTAACCCTAATTCTTATCAATTCCACCCATTATGCTCTAACTTCTTAAATATTACACATTGACCCCGGATTTAAACAAATATATCACATTAACCCCCAAAACTTTTTTTTTTTCAGAAAATAATTTTTTTTTCTGAAATATTTTTTTCCGGCCAGATTCCGGCGTTGACCGCCGGAGACCGCCGGTCTCCGGCGTTGACTTATTTTTTTTTTTTTTTTTTTTTTTTTTTTGAATTTTCGTTTTCCCGAAATTTTTTTCCGGCCGGTCAACGGCCGTTGACCGACGGGGGTCCCGCGTTGACTTTTTTTTTTTTTTTTTTTTTTTTTCAAAAAATTTGTTTTTTCCCAAAAAAAAAATTTTCTTGGCGGCTAAATTACTGTCCCCGGCCGCTATTAAACTGGCGGATACTGTAATTTAACTGTTAATTGACTTTTTTATTCTTAAAAAAAATATTTTTAATTAATATTACTGTATTCGTTGCTAAATTACTGTCTCCAGCAGTTATTTAACTGTCGGAGACAGTAATTTAACTGTTAATTGACTTTTTTATTCTTAAAAAAAATATTTTTAATTAATATTACTGTATTCGTTGGTAAATTACTGTCTCCAGCAGTTATTTAACTGTCGGAGACAGTAATTTAACTGTTAATTGACTTTTTTATTCTTAAAAAAAATATTTTTAATTAATATTACTGTATTCGTTGCTAAATTACTGTCTCCAGCAGTTATTTAACTGTCGGAGACAGTAATTTAACTGTTAATTGACCTTATTATTCTTAAAAAAAATATTTTTAATTAATATTACTGTATTCGTTGCTAAATTACTGTCTCCAGCAGTTATTTAACTGTCGGAGACAGTAATTTAACTGTTAATTGACTTTTTTATTCTTAAAAAAAATATTTTTAATTAATATTACTGTATTCGTTGCTAAATTACTGTCTCCAGCAGTTATTTAACTGTCGGAGACAGTAATTTAACTGTTAATTGACTTTTTTTTTTTTTTTTAATTTTTTTCCTTACAAAAAAATTTGTTTTAATTAATATTACTGTCTTGGATGTTAAATTACTGTCTCCAACAGTAATTTAACTGTCTTAGACAATAATATTAATAATATTACTGTTCGGAAAAATAATATTCAGAATATTACTGTCCCAAACAGTAATATTACTGTCTGAGACAGTAATTTAGTAGTCAAGACAGTAATATTAATTAAAATATTTTTTTTCTAAGAAAAAACAATTCGAAAAAAAAAAAAAAAAAAAAAAAAAAAAAAAAAAAAAGTCTACGCCGGAAACCGGCGGTCAACGGTGGTTGACCGACCGGAAAAAAAAGTCAGGAAAAAAAAAATTTCAAAAAAAAAAAAAAAAAAAAAAAAGTCAACGCTGGAGACCGGCGGTCTCCGGCGGTCAACGCCGGAATCTGGCCGGAATCTGGCCGGAAAAAAATATTTCAGAAAAAAAATTATTTTCTGAAAAAAAAAAGTTTTGGGGGTAAATGTGATATATTTGTTTAAATCCGGGGTCAATGTGTAATATTAAGGAAGTTAGAGCATAATGGGTGGAATTGTTAAGAATTATATTATTGAGGGTATTTTAGACTAAAGACATGGGGATGGGCTTAATTGAGAGAGTGTTTTTTTTGTGGACTAAAATGCATTTAAGTCCCATGTGATGGGCCTTTTTGCCATTTGCCCATTAATTTATTCTCAAAAAAGAAAATGAATTAATTTAATTTTCCATCATTAGAATTTCTAAGGTACTGTACGTACCTACATAAGTTTTGTCCACCAAGTTATTAGTTAACTAATTAATTAATACTTAAATTGTCTACAAGTCTACAACGACCACCATATTTAATCTGCATATTTCACTTTGTGGACGGTTTGGAGTAATTGGACCCAATTTTGACTCACACGATTCGGTCCAATATTACACACTTTATTATTTTTTCTTAAAGTTGTTTTTGGTTTGGTACACGCTACTATATTATAAATTTGGGGCAATTTTTTTTATAGACTCAACTAATAATTTTTAATTTGAAGTAAATATATTGTTATTATTATGTCAAAAATACCCCTAACAATATATGGAAATAAAAATGTCCAAACTTAATAGTCTACTTTGAATAACCTTCAATCCCCATTTTTCTTCCAAAAAGATAATCAATATTGGTATTTCTCATTCCCAAATATTTAATTGATATCAGAAAAACCGAACCGACTTAGACAAAAATTGCTTCGTCAGTCCTGCCATAGCAAAAAATCGTTCGCAATTTGCAGTTTTGAATCTATGTTTGCAATTGCGTTGTCCTTGGCCTGCTATAGCTAGGAATCGTTGGCAGTTTGTAGTTTTGACATTTTGTATGCAATGGCTTCCTCTCTACTCTGACATATCTAAGAATCGTTTGCACTTAGCAGTTTTGGATATATGTTTGCAATTGCTTCGTCCCTGGCCTGCCATAGCTAGGAATCATTGGAAGTTTGCGGTTTTGACATTTTGTATGCAATTGCTTCATCTCTGTCCTGCCATAGCTAAGAAACATTTGCACTTTGCAGTTTTGAATCTATATTTCCAATTGCTCCGTCCCTGCCATCCCATAACTAAGAATCGTTTGCAATTGCTTCGCTCCTGCACTACCCTGTCATAGCTAAGAATCTTTCGCAGTTTACAGTTTTGAAATCTTCGCTTGTAGTTTTGAAATGTCCATAGCTAATGTTAAGTGTATATTTTTACACTTAATCATACCTTCTAATTGGGACTTTTGGGTGTGTTTTAACGATAATTGATGCTTAAAATGGTTATTATTTGTATTTTAGGTACAAATTGAAGAATTGGAAACTTATGGGTAAAAACTGTAATTTCGGAGAAAAAATGAGCCAAAAGTAAAAAAATCACAACTTTGAAGAATTAAAGACCGGACGGCCGTCCGACTTTCAGTGTTAATTCTCGCACGGGCGTCCGAGTTCACAAAGTGGCGCAGTGAAGGAAGTTTAATTACACAAGGAAACCGCCCTCTTATATTTTTGCACCCTATTTAAAGGCCAAAAAGCACACAATTAGGGGGGATCTAACTTTTGACACAATCTTGGAGCAAGAGGAGCGAGAGAACGAAGAATCGAAGACGGAGAATTGACAAATTTTCATCACAATTCTTCTTTTATCTATCTTTTCTTAATCTATGCCTTTTAATATTTTTATTATGTTTTTCGTGGAGAACATGAGTAGCTAAGTTTTTAATCTAGGATTTTGTTGGAACCCTATGTGGGGATGGTGAACCCGTTTTCTTGAGATTATGCAATTATGATTTTATGATTATTTCTTATACTTGTTATGATTGTTAGTGCATGAACTTGATCAATTTATGTGTTTTATCTGTTATTATTGGGATTGACTCGACAGAGCTATTTTAATAATTAGACGGTAAGTATAAGAACCTTCGAGTAGTTTTCACCGGATTAGTGTGGCAATTGCATGTGGTGTCGTGGACATACAGATATCACCTTAGGTAGCCATTTACGAGAATTGTTAGTTAATGCTTTATTCGTAATTTGTTTGCATAGACATCTAGTGAACCGTTTATGAATAATAGACTCATAATACACGCGACAGCGGGTTATGAGTAAATTAGTGTCTCGGGTTAATAATCATGAATCATATATTTCATAATTGAGGGGTTTTGGCTGAGCAATTCTTGCATAGGGGGAAGATAAAATCCTAGGTCCGTTTTTATTGATATTTTCTCGTGTTTAATTGCTTTCATAATTAGTTTAATTGTTTAATTGATTTAATTTGACTACTTTGCGTAGACTGGATAAAAATCATAATTGTTAGAATTTGGTACTTAGGATTAGATAATTTAAGTATTCCATGTGGGATCGACATCCGACTCTCACGAGTCCACTTTTACTACTTGTTTGCGATACGTACACTTGCGTGTTAGGTATTTAGCCCAACAAGTTTTTGGCGCCGTTGCCGGGGAATACGGCTAAATTATTTATTTATCGTAATATTAAATTTGAGCAATTTTTCTTACTTTATCCGTTTTATTTATTTTAATTAATTATTTGCTTATTTTATTTTTATTGTTTTGTTTTAGGTACTTTTTATGTGAAGAAGACACGACACGAACTTGCTACCTCTCGATCCTGAAATTGAGCGAACGTTTAGGCAAGCCAGGAGAAATCAACGATTAGCTCAAAACGCTCCCGCAACGATGGAAGAAGAGATTAATCGTAGGGGAGATGACCAAGGGCGCCTACCGAATGCGGCGGGAGAGATCATCAACGAGCAAGAGGAACGTCAGCTAATTAATCCACCACCTCGTCAACGAGCATTGCATGAGTACACCGTTCCAACACTCAATGGGTTCCAATCAAGTATCCAGCAGCCCCCCATTGAAGCCAACAATTTCGAAATTCGAGCGGGACTCCTCACTATGCTCCAAAACAATGGGTTATTCAGCGGATTGGCTCATGAAGATCCACATCTCCATCTGGTCAACTTTCTCGAAACGTGTGATTCGCACAAGATAAACAGAGTATCGCCTGAAGCACTGCAACTCCGCCTGTTCAAGCACTCTCTACAAGGAGCAGCCCCGAGAATGGTTACAAACTCGCGCACCGCACTCCATCTCGTCTTGGCCCCAGCTAGCACAACTTTTCATGAACACGTACAACTCCCCAACAAAAACTAAGAGAATCCGGAGAGAAATACAAAACTTCACACAAGAAGCCGGTGAAGCACTATTCGAGACGTGGGAGCGGTTCAAACAGTTAATAAGGAGGTGCCCGCATCATGGACTTCAAGAGTGGCACCAACTGCAAATATTTTATGATGGATTGCAAGACAACTCGATGACCGTGCTCGACTCTGCAGCTGGGGGAATGTTCATGAGTTTAACTTACGACGAAGCATACGAACTCTTGGAGCGAATCACCAAAAATAAATACATGCGGGCATCGGACCGGTAAAATAGCGGAGCAGTCAAGACAGGAGGAATTTTGGAATTGGACGGGGTCACCGCAATCACTGCCCAATTAGAGAAGCTATCAAAGTAAGTAGCAGTATTGCAAACTCAGCAAGTCCATGCAGTCCAAGTTCCCAACCAGTGCGTAGAAGAAACGGAGTCTCTAAATTATGTGCATGACACTAACCGACAACAGAGGAACCCGTACTCCAACACGTATAATCCGGGATGGAAAGATCACCCTAACTTTGGGTGGGGAGGAAATCAGCAAGGACAAAGGCAAGCACCACCTCAAGGTCAACCTCTTAATTATTCACGACCATCTCCTGGATTTCAAAATCCGCCTCAACCTCAACCTCAAGGTGGAGATCTCGCAAATATCTTGGCGCAATTTATGACAACCACTCAAGCCTCCATTCGAAATTTGGAAACACAGATGGATCAACTTGCAACCCAGCTAACCGCTAGGCCATCGGGAGCACTGCCGTCGAATACGGAAGATCCTCGAAAGAGCAACATCGAGCAGTGCAACGTTGTAAGTTTAAGGAATGGGAGACAATTGGAGGAAGCCCCACGAAAAGAGAAGAGAAGCGCGGTAATCGAGAAGCCAAGAGTGATTGGGGAAAAAGAAGCAACTCACAAAGAATCACTATCATCAACAGTGAAATCACGAGCCCCGCCAATACCATACCCTCAAACATTTC
The DNA here is from genome assembly GCF_000504015.1 of Erythranthe guttata. The sequence goes on along the minus strand of NW_012194890.1, from coordinate 1,204,972 downwards.
TCAAGAAGAAGCTCGATGCCGAATACCAAGGATTTTTGGACAAGTTGAAGGAAATTCACATAAATATCCCTTTTATCGAAGCCCTTCAAAAGATGCCAAAGTGGGTGAAATTCCTCAAGGATCTCGTGACAAAGAGGAAGAAATTGCAAGGGAACGAGATGATCCAACTCACGGAACAATGCAGTGCAATTCTTACACGGCCCCTTCCACAAAAACTCGGCGATCCAGGTAAGTTCACTATTCCTTGTACTATATGAGGTAAAAATTTTAGATCGCTCATTGATTTAGGCGCTAGCATTAATCTTATGCCTTATTCCACTTATAAAAATCTTGGGTTAGGTGAGATTGAACCAACGGCTATAACTCTTCAATTAGCCGATAGTTCTTTAGTTTACCCAAAAGGTATTTTAGAGAATGTGCTAGTAAAAGTGAACAAATTTATTTTCCCTGTGGATTTCGTTAGACTTGATATAGATGAAGACAGGAAGATACCTCTTATTTTAGGAAGGCCGTTTTTAGCCACGTCGAAAACTCTAATTGATTGTGCTAGTGGTGATCTTACAATAACGGTGCATGATCAAACGATCAAATTTAACGTTTTTAGCGCTAATAAAAATCCATGTGATAATAATGATTGTTTTGCTATTGATCTTATGGATTTTACAAATCATGAAGATTTTGACGTTTTGATCTTGGACCATGGAAAAGCATCTTTGAGTGCAGAAGATGATGGCGGAAATGGTAGTCGGAAGGAGCAAGTTTATTTTGTGAACTCAATTTCAATTCTTCCGAAAGATAGTCAAAAGAGTTGGGTTTTTAAAGACGATATTGGCAAGCCTCGTGACATCAAGAAAAATAAATTCAAGGGCATTCCTAAGCGAACCAGTGGAAAGAAGAATCGAATCAACCCATTTATTCAAGACTTTCTCCAAAAGGAAGTAAGGAGATGGGTTCAAAAGCTAAGGAATTGAAGAGCAGGAACAAAGTCTGGCTGAAGACTGTAAACTTAGCGCTTCTTAAGAGGCAACCCGAGATTTCGGTTTTTATTTCTTTCTTTCTTTCTTTCTTTTATTTTTTTTATTATTTTTGTTAGTTTTAGTTTTTATTTTATTTATTTATTTATTTATTTTTTTCTATTTAAAAGCATGCACACTAACGAAATACGAAATTTTTACTTTTCAGGGGTTAAATTGCAATTTTTGCAATTAGTCACACGGCCGTGCAAGAAAAAAGGCAGAAATCTCACACGGCCGTGTGAGATTCAAGAGAGGCTACTGTATAAATTCGGCGAGGGGCACGGCCGTGCGAAAAAGTAACTAGAATTTCGCACGGTCGTCCGAGAATCAGAGGAGGCTACTGCCAAAAATTGAGTAGGGGCGCGGCCGTGCGGAATTTACACTGAATTCTCGCACGGCCGTGCGAAGAACAGCAGGCCACTGCCCAAATTTTGAATTTCGCACGGCCGTACGGGAAAACAGTGCAATTATTCACACGGCCGTGCGAATTAAAAACGGGCATATTAAAGAAGGGTTTTTACACCACAATTTTCACAATTTCAAATCCCCTCTCTCCCCCACCTCGAACCCTAACCTCCTCCTTTCAAAATTTTCCCTTTTCTTTGAAAAATTTCACCGAAAATTCACCAACTACACACATATAATACCCAAACACTGTGGATTTTTGTTGATTCTTGCAGGGAGGACTCAAGAAAGGTGCAAATTTCTCCACAAATTCATTCCACAAGGACCGCCCAGAAGGTGTTCGACGATTTGCCCAAGTCAAGTTTGGGGGAAATTTTGCACCCAATTCACTTCAAATCCCTTCCACAAGGCATTCTCACATCATGGGAAAAAGACGACGTGACGGAGAGGGCACTTCAAAAGGCAAAGGCACTTCAAAAGGCAAGGGGAAGGGCAAGAAAGCCGATCATGTTCCAACTCCCGATGACGATGCTTTTTGTGTCGAAGGCTCCAAGGTTCGGTTTGAAAAACAAAAAGTGAAGAAACTTGTGACGGAGCGCGCATATGAGGTCACCCTACCGCAATTTGAATCGTTGCATCAAGAATTCATACGACGAGGGTGGCAATCATTGTTGGAACTGGCGGAGTCGATAAACTTATCTTTGGTCCGCGAGTTCTACGCCAACACCCGTATTCTCCTAACTTCGGATAGGAAGACGAGCACGGTTCGAGGGAAGCGGGTCGATTGGAGTGCCAAGGCCATCAACTCCTTCTACAACACCCGACATGAGCCATTCAATTGGGAACAAATGCAACTCGCAGTAACAAAAGATCAACTCGGGGAGGTGTTGTGCGATGGGCCCCCAATTTGGTCCGAATTCTCCACCGAGGAGGAATACGAGTTGGAGTGGAAATGCATCCACCAAATAGGCAAGGCGTGCCTTACTTTCATATGCGCCAACCTCATCCCCACCCGCTCGTGGACTCAAGTGGACCATGAACGGTGTGCTCTTGCGTATTACATTTTAAAGGGCACACCGATCAATATTGGAGATCATATCCGATCGCTTTTGGATCTCCATGATCAACAACTCCAAAGGGTTCTATTTCCCTTGCCTCGTTACCGGCTTATGCAAGAAGGCGAAGGTCCCAACCAAAACGACGGATATTGACACACAAATTCGGAAGCCGATTAGTAACCTTGCAGCCCGACAATCCAAGGCATCCATCCATGGTGGAGAGCAACCCGTCGATAGCCAACAATTAGCTCCAACCGAGGGTCCAAGCACAAGTTCGGACCACCGTTTTCAAAGGCGAATTGAGCGAGAGTTGGTCATTACTAGAAATGGGCTAGCCACGGTGGAGCACAAAGTTAGCACAATCGAATCTCTTCAACGGTGGTCGGGGAAGATGCTCCAAGCCATTGTGCGCCATTTGGCGTGCGGTACTCCCGAGTGCACCGAACCGGCCCCGTTGCCCGCACCGATTCTAGAGCCGGTACCCGAGCTATTGGAGGATGAGGAGGATGGTGATGCTCATGAGTACTATGGAGTTGGTGAGCAACCCGATGATGGTCCAGACGCTTAAACAGGTGTTTTTTATCCTTAAACTCCGGGCGAATCACATTCACGGCAATGTGAATTTTAAGTTTGGGGGTGGTTAATAATTTGTTTTCTTTTATGTGCGTTTTAATTATGTTTCACTTGATTGTTAGTTTGCATGTTTTAGGTTTTTTTTTAGTTGTCTTTTTATTATTTGCTTTTAGTTGTCTTTTTTATTCTTTGCTTTGTAAAAAAAAAAAAAATTGCTTGGATAGATGCATCGATGAGTTATGATGATGAGAGATGATCAATGTTTGATGATGAGATTATTTGTGTTGTTTTGATAAGGATTAGATATTCGTTTAGCTTTTGATTCAACGGAACGTAGAAGCGAATTATTGTTAGGAATCACACCTTGTGCATTGCTTTGGTTGAATGTTTTGTATTTTAAATTTGGAATTTATTTGTGCTAAATCATGCTTTGTTCGGTTTTAAAACTCACCTTAGGATATTTATGATACGAAGTATTGGGTAGTAAGTGATTTGGGATATGATTTGGGCCTTCTTTGAACCGTTTGAGCCTTTCAAGCCTATCTTTTTATTGAACTTATCCTTAGAACTTTGATTTGAGCCTCAGAGAAAAGGTGTTTTTTCTTTTAACCAATATGTAAAGGTAGAAAAGTGGAGATTTTTGAATAATTACCCATTTGAGTTCGGTCGAAAATTGTTATAAGGTATTTCTTCATCTTAAAAAAAAAAGTAGATATATATGCTTCTATACATATAAAAAAAATAATAAAAAAAAGTAAAAAAAATAAAAAATAAAAAAAATAAAAAATAAAAGAAAGAGAAAGAAGAAGAAGAAAATAGAAGGGAGAAGTAAGGACTAGTTGTTGAATTGTTTTGAAAGCTCGATCCATTGCCTCAAAAGCAAAAGTGGAGACTTTTGAACTTTTGAGAATCGAGTTGACTAAAGTCCTTAGAGGTGATTCCATTGTTTCAACGCTTATATTTCAAATTTCGGCGTAATCACCTCAATTCAAGAACAATAGCCACATATACCCATATTTCCTACCTCGAACCAAAGAGCCTTGCAATTGAAAGCCACAAAGTCCCAATGATCCCAATAGCTTAATGTTCAATATTAGTTGAGTAGAATATTTTGGTGAGTATTTGGAGTCAAATATATGCATGTAAGTATAAATTCTTTCTATCTTTAATTTGCAAATATTGGATACTTGAAGCAATTGTATGATTTGTGGTTTTTGGCGATAGTGAGTGACTAAATGCCGTTGAATGTTGAGCTTGCGAATGCCTAAGAATTGTCATCATAATTACAAGTTCTGAAAGCGTGAAATTGATCAATTGATCTATGTAATGAGATGTGTAGTCGAGTTTTGTGCTTAGAAACTGATTTTACTTGAGGACAAGCAAAAGTTCAAGTTTGAGGGTGTGTTAAGTGTATATTTTTACACTTAATCATACTTTCTAATTGGGACTTTTGGGTGTGTTTTAACGATAATTGGTGCTTAAAATGGTTATTATTTGTATTTTAGGTACAAATTGAAGAACTGGAAACTTATGGGGTAAAGACTGTAATTTTGAAGAAAAAGTGGGCCAAAAGTAAAAAAATCACAACTTTGAAGAATTAAAGACCGGACGGCCATCCGACTTTCAGTGTTAATTCTCGCACAGGCGTCCGAGTTCACGAAGTGGCGCAGTCAAGGAAGTTTAATTACACAAGGAAACCACCCTCTTATATTTGTACACCCTATTTAAAGCCCAAAAAGCACACAATTAGGGGAGATCTAACTTTTAACACAGACTTGGAGCAAGAGGAGCAAGAGAACGAAGAATCGAAGACGGAGAATTGACAAATCTTCATCACAATTCTTCTTTTATTTATCTTTTCTTAATCTATGTCTTTTAATATTTTTATTATGTTTTTCGTAGAGAACATGAGTAGCTAAGTTTTTAATCTAGGATTTTGTTGGAACCCTATGTGGGGATGGTGAACCCGTTTTCTTGAGATTATGCAATTATGATTTTATGATTATTTCTTATACTTGTTATGATTGTTAGTGCATGAACTTGATCAATTTATGTGCTTTATCTGTGATTATTGGGATTGACTCGACAGAGCTATTTTGATAATTAGACGGTAAGTATAAGAACCTTCGAGTAGTTTTCACCGGATGAGTGTGTCAATTGCATGTGGTGTCGTAGATATACAGATATCACCTTAGGTAGCCATTTACGAGACTTGTTAGTTAATGCTTTATTCATAATTTGTTTGCATAGACATATAGTGAACCGTTTATGAATAATAGACTCATAATATACGCGACAGCGGGTTATGAGTAAATTAGTGTCTCGGGTTAATAATCATGAATCATATATTTCATAATTGAGGGGTTTTGGGTGAGCAATTTTTGCATAGGGGGAAGATAAAATCCTAGGTCCGTTTTTATTGATATTTTCTCGTGTTTAATTGCTTTCATAATTAGTTTAATTGATTTAATTTGACAACTTTGCGTAGGCTGGATAAAAATCATAATTGTTAGAATTTGGTACTTAGGATTAGATAATTTAAGTATTCCCTGTGGGATCGACATCCGACTCTCACGAGTCCACTTTTACTACTTATTTGTTATACGTACACTTGCGTGTTAGGTATTTAGCCCAACAGCTAATAATCGTTAGCTTCCAGTCTAAGAATTGGTTGCCGTGTTCAAATCTCTCCGTTTGTTTTTTACTAGTATTTGCTGGTTTGATGAGAGAAAGAGAGAGAGAGAGAGAGAGAGAGAGAGAGAGATTTGTGGAAGAGAGGGACTGATAAGTGGGATTTGTTATTCACTTAGGTAAACAACTAATTGCATAGAAAAAACAAAGATAAATAGTTTTGAGGGTACTTATGTCTAGTAATTTTTAATTTTATTTAATTTTTATTAGTTTTTTGGGTCAAAGGACCTACACCTATATTCTTCTGACCACTAAGATCTCTACTTATATAAGTCCATAGTAAAGGGTGTCTAGCCAATTTTCCCTGTAATTTTATGTATTTATTTTTACTTTTTTCGTTCTTTTTATATATTTATTTTCACCTTTTTTTTCATTCTCGAGATATTACATCAAAATTAAAGTATGTATTCCGGGCCTTTTTGTATTAAATTTAAATGAGTTTTAGAAAGAAAAAAATTACGTAGTTACACTAAAACAAAATTGCAAGACGATGTTGTCTGTTAGAATTTATGAGTAGAGAAAATTCGAATTCAATCAGAGAGAATAACAAGATAATATTATTATAGAATAGTCAGTCATAATAGACAGAAATACAATATTGAAAGACCCAATCTCTTCATATATAGACGGAAAATGACTCATAACTAGAAAATACTTCTAGATAGATTTATAATGTAATACAAAAACCTAATATATTCTAACACAGTTTATTTTTTTCTTTCTAATTTCGGAAATAGACACGTAAACGAGGTGTTCTACCAACTGAGCTATAGCCCTTGGTGCTTGTGATATATATTTTATCATTGTATAATTTATTGTCAAGATGAAGATTCTATGATTCAACATCCTAGATGAGTGGTATTACTTAGTGATGATGCTAAAGTTAGATCACTTTATATAGTTGAAGTTTGATGAGTTGGAAGAGCAGAGTGGTTCACTGGCTCACGAGCTTGATGACCTTGAGATACCTGCGATCACAGAACACGTAAATTAGGCCGCGTATTGATCCGACGGAAACCCCTCCGACGCTCAAGTCAGACGTGCTGATAGTGGAAATGGTCTAGAGAATACAGTTAATAGTATTGCGCAGTTAATAGGACGTACCTTAAGGGATGAGTTCAAACCTTTATTTATAGCTTAGTTGAGATTGTCGGGCCCAAACCTTACTTGAATGTGATTGGGCCGATAGTGGTCTTCGATATTAAGCTCGTGGCCCAGTAGATAAATAATTTGTAGGCCCATTGGGTTAGGCCAATTAAACATAGCTTATTTAATTTTTTATTGCTTATAAAGAAGATAGTATTTATAATCCACCGGTGGGGTGGGTTCTTTTTTGTTCTCATTGGTTAGATTATTGTTTTTAGGGCATATTACAAATAAGCCCATCAGTGGGAACTTATTCATAAAGAGATCCAGACAATATTCTCCTTTACCAATAAGTCCACACATGGTCCAAATTTATGTAAAGGACTAAAATAACCCCTCTTACTTTTATATGCTCCAATTTCATCCTTAACTTAATTTAACTTCAATTTGACCCCAAATTTCACAAATTATTCAATTTTGACCCAAAACTTTTTTTTTTTTCACAAATTTTTTTTTTTCAAAAACTTTTTTTTTCTGCCGGATTCCGGCGTTGACCGGCGGTCAACGCCGGTCTCCGGCGTTGACTTTTTTTTTTTTTTTTTTTTTTTTTTTCTTCCGGATTTTTTTTTTCCGGATCCGGCGTTGACCGGCGGTCAACGTTGACCGGCGGTCAACGCCGGTTTCCGGCGTTGACTTTTAAATTTTTTTTTTTTTTTTTTTTTTTTTTTTTTTTTTCTTCTGGATTTTTTTTCCGGATTCCGGCGTTGACCGGCGGTAAACACCGGTCTCCGGCGTTGACTTTTTTTTATTTTTTTTATTTTATTTTTTTTTTTAATTTTTTTTTCTGTAACTTTTTTTTCCGTTTAAACAACAATATTGCTTTGAATGACAGTAATATTAACTATATTACTGTTAAACACAGTAAAAATAACTAAACTATAGTTTAACACAGTGATATTGATATATTAATCTCTAGCACATTAATATTAACACAACAAAATTCATTATTATTGTATAATAAAGTAATATTACTATGTTGTCCGTTCAACAAATTTAAACAAAATAAAAAAAACCAAAAGAATTAATATTACTGTGAGTGACAGTAATATTACTATAGCAACAGTAATATTACAATAGTAGACAGTAATATTATTACGTTACTCCGTGAATAACTCAAACAAACAAAATATCCAAACAAAAGAATAATATTGATGTGGTTGACAGGAATATTACTATAACGAACAGTAATATTACCGTCAACCACAGTAATATTATTGTGTTTACAGTAATATTACAATAATAGACAGTAATATTAATACAAACACCACAAAAAAATAATAATATTGATGTTGTTGACAGTAATATTATTGTGTTTACAGTTATTTTACTGTCAACGACAGTAATATAATTACGTTGACTAGTCAACAAATCAAAAAAAAAATTAAAAAAAAATAATAATAAATAAAAAAATGTAATATTGCATTAATTTACTGTCAACGGCAGCACAATTACATAAATGTAATGTCAACGGCAGTACAATTACGTTAATTAACTATCATTGACAGTATAATTACGTTAATTTACTGTCAGTGACAGCACAATTACGGTCAACGTTTAGCGGCGGACGTGGAAAAACAAAACAAACCAAACAAAACAAAAAACTTAAAAAAACACTAAAAAAAGAGACCGCCGGAAACCGGCGAAAAAATCCGGAAGAAAAGAAAAGAAAAAAAAAAAGAAAAAAGCAAAAAAAAAAAAAAAAAAAAAAAAAAAGTCAACGCCGGAGACCGGCGTTGACCGCCGGTCAACGTTGGAAACCGGCGAAAAAATCCGGAAGAAAGAAAAAAAAAAAAAAAAAAAAAAAAAAATTAAAAAAGTCAACGCCGGAAACCGGCGTTGACTGCCGGTCAACGCCGGAATCCGGCGGCAAAAAAAAGTTTTTGAAAAAAAAAATATTTTTTGAAAAAAAAAAAAATTTGGGTCAAAATTTAATAATTTGTGAAATTTGGGGTCAAATTGAGATTAAATTAAGTTAAGGATGAAATTGGAGCATATTAAATTATACTCCAAAAAAAAGTCAAAATTGAATTTTTGTGGTCAAAATTGAACTTTTATGGACAAAATTGATTAATTTGGATTACAATTAAGAATTGGGTATAAATGGTTGAGGGTAATATTGGGATATACATGAATGTTTCCTTTAGTTATAATAAATATTAAAGGGATGGACTTATTGGTAAAAGAGATATGTCCCCTAAACCTAGAATAATAAACATGCTTAGTTGGGGACTTTTGCATAAAAATCCCTTGTTTTTATATGGTGTGTCTCATTGGTTCAAATCCAATAGTGGATAGAACTCATTAGATACCATTGACTCCGGTATCTAATAAGTTCTTTTTTTTTAATTAAATCCAATAGTAGGAAAAAGAAATCGACAATTGGATTTTCAAAATAACAAAATGATTTCTAGGATTTCGAAGGGGAAAATTCAAAAAATAAGATTTCTAGACATGAAATCGAACTAACTCTGATACCATATTAGAATGAAAATTCAATGAGTATAAATTTGAATCAATTTTTTTAACTTAGTCAAATTTGATTTAAAAACTTTCAATTTCAGAGTACTTAATTATTTCGTTTTGATTCCTAAAATTTTTATTTCTATTTTTCTGAAAATTTTCAAACCACAGTAGGAATAATATATAGAAACTTCTTTTTCTTTCTTTTTTTTTGAGAAAAAAAAAATTCAAAAATTCTGAAAACTACTCATTTATGCTCTAATTTTAATTTTAAAAAATAATTCTAACAATTTTGATTTTTCTTCAAATATACATTTATAATTTTCATAGTGTTAAGAATTCAAGGAAATATGACCACCATTACTTCCACCATTATTTCCACCATTTAATAACCATTATAGGCCTGTATTATAACTCTTTGTAACTCATGATCTTTCATGGTTTTACTTGCACTATATATACTGCTCTATTGTATTGAGTTGGACACACAAGAAAAATAAGAGAATAATATATTTGTTTCTCTTTCTATATTACTGTGTCAATCCATCTTTGTTTTGTTCTTTTTTAGTAGTTTCTCAAACATAGCTATATATTTAGAGTATTTCTCGCATATGTATTTTGCACAAATATATATTAGTCCCATGGTATCACAACATATATGCATTAGTAGGAGTAGCAGTAGCAGCCCCGAAATGTAGGAGTAGCAGCCCCGAAATAATTAGTAGCAACTCTAGTCGAAGTAGTCTGGGGAGTACCTAGCAGTCAAATTCGGATCGTCATCTTATACAAAATTAACAATCGGGTACTGATATAAAGAGCTCGGAAACCTAAACCAGCCTCCTCTTCCATCTCCTCCTCTGCATGTAGCTAAAAACTGTGATGCCATCCCTCGCCTACCCATCTAGATTCGGTAAATTGACGTTGGTATAATTATAAATAACAATCTGCGTAAACGAAAACTACTTACTTGTTTGTCGAAAAAAGGAATTGTGAAAAACACAAAGAACGATCGAGGCTTGCCAAAGCAATTCCCTTAACACAATATTTTCGGGCTGTCAACAATGCACAGTCTCTTTCCGGTAGTCTCCCAAATCATTATGATCAAGTAAATAAATGAAATTAATCTTTACATAATTTAATTAATATTACTCAATATTAATTATTGCAAATCATGAAAGTTCCAACGCTTGACGCATTGATGTACTCCAATAGGCCATGCCCGCCAATTAACTAACATAGGCTCAATCCCTATTTTAGGCCCATTCTTGCATATAGGCCTTTCCTGAGATTTTGGGGGCCAGGCGAGATTTGAAAATGGTTGAAAAATGGGGCTCTTCTATAATATACCTTAAAACATTTTTTTGTAAATGGTAAACTTTATGTTAATTCGTTTTTGTAAGCTATATAGGCTGAGGCAAGACTATAAATTTTTGATATAGTGATGTTATAGTTTTTGAGTGTTCGGGGGTAGCGCCCCTAATTTGTTTTAAGGGTAATTTTTATTAAGTGGCAATAACAAGTTGATGATGCTAAAATATTTAGATCACCTGGGGTTGTGTAGAAAATGAACTGGGAGAGCAAAGCGGATCAGTAGCTTGACAACTTGATGATCCTGAGGTACCTGCGATCATAGAACACGTGAACTAGGACGGGGGTTGATCCGGCGGAAACCCCTCCGACGCTCAAGTCAGACGTGCTGATAGTAGAAATAGTCCAGAGAATACGTATTGTAGTATTGCTCAGTTAATAGGACGTACCTTAATAATATGAGTAAAACCTCTATTTATATGTCGTTTATTGGGTTGGGTTTGCTTTGTTGGGCCCAAGCCTTACTTGAAGGTGTTTGGGCCTCGGTGATATTGGTCTTCGATATTGGGCTCGTAGCCCAGTAGGTAAAGAAATTGTAGGCCTATTGGGTTGGCCAAATTAGGCATATCATTAAGCCCCCCACTCTCGAGTCGATGTGGGGGCCATGTTGTGATGGGTCTCAGATCGTGTCGAGAGTAAAAATTGTAGAAGTCGATCGTTGGCGTATGGCCTAATGGTATGCGAAAACGCGTTGGAGCGTGTGTCGGAGGGGTGTGAATGCGCGTTGGCGCATAGCGCGACAAAGTTGCCGTGATATAAGTTAATTGAGTCATCGGTTTTGTCCCGCGACGATGTAGTAGCGATTTATCTCCTCGTGGGAGTTGTCTTGTCGCGGGGTAATAGTGTTGATCGAGTTATCTCCTCGTGGGAGTTGTCTCGCGATAATGTAGTAGCACGGATCAAGTAATCTCCTCGTGGGAGTTGTCTCTGGGGTAATCGAGTTGATCGAGTTACGTCTTCGTGGAAGTTGTCTCACGATAATGTAGTAGCACGGAGCTAGTATTCTCCTCGTGGGAGTTGTTATTTTTCGACATTTTCAATATTTTGACGCGTTGCTTGTATGTGTTTACATATAGCCTTCTGCGTGATGTACTTGAGGAGGGGATCAGGCTCTCAAGATTTTTATATGGGGATCGTGCCCTTTGTTAGACCTCGTGGGTCGTAAGTATGTTTGGACCGTGGCCACGTTTTAATGAAGGACCCATCGAAAATAAGTAGATAAATTTGAGTAATCAAGCTGGCCAGGCTATATAGATTCCCATAATATTTCTAAGTGTTTCTAGGGTCGTAATCGTGCTATCTTGAGCTTGCGATTATATATTGAATTTCGGGTGAGTTGTCTCCTCATGGGAGTTGTCTCGCAACGAAGTTGTAGAAGCATTGGATGACGCGCGACTGAGGAGCGTGCGTATCGAGGTCGCTCTAAGCGAGTTGTCTCCTCGTGGGAGTTGTTTCGCGGCGAGTCTTATTACCGAGCGAGGTAGCTTTTCGTGGGAGTTGCCTTGCAACGGATTTGTAGTGCCGAGCGAGGTGGCTCATCGTGGGAGTTGTCTCGCAACGGGTTGTGGAATAGAGCAAGTGGACTCCTCGTGGGAGCTATCTCGCTGTAGTTTTGAGACCAGAGAGGGTTGTCTCCTCGTGGGAGTTGTCCCGCAACGGGTTATAGGACGGATCGAGTGGTCTCCACGTGGAAGGTATCTCGATATGGTTTCGTAGACCTAAGGGAGTTGGCTCCTCGTGGGAGTTGCCTCGCATCGGGATGTAGGATTGAGCGAGTGGACTCCTCGTGGGAGTTGTCTCGCTGTAGTTTTGAGACTAGAGGGGGTTAGCTCCTCGTGGGAGTTGTCCCACAACGGGCTATAGGACGGAGCGAAGGGTCTCCTCGTGGGAGTTATCTCGCTGTGGTTTTGAGACCTGAGGGGGTTGGCTCCTCGTGGGAGTTTCCTTGTAAGGGGTTGTAGGACCGAGCGAGTTGTCTCCTCGTGGGAGTTGTCTCGCTGCGGGTTGTATTACTGTGCGAGTTGGCTCCTCGTGGGAGTTGCCTCGCAACGGCTTATATGACCGTGCGAGTTATCTCCTCGTGGGAGTTGTCTCGCTACGAGTTGTAGTTCCGAGCGAGTTGGCTCCTCATGGGAGTTGTCTCGCAACGGGTTTGTAGGACCGAGCGAGTTGTCTCCTCGTGGGAGTTGTCTCGCTACGAGTTGTAGTTCCGAGCGAGTTGGCTCCTCATGGGAGTTGTCTCGCAACGGGTTTGTAGGACCGAGCGAGTTTTGCTCCTCGTGGGAGTTGTCTCGCGGTGGGTTATGAGACCCGAGGGAGTTGGCTCCTCGTGGGAGTTATCTCGCTGCGGGTCGTAGTACTGAGCGAGTTGGCTCCTCGTGGAAGTTGTCTCGCAAGCCCCCCACTCTCGAGACGATATGGGAGCCAAGTCGAAAAGGATACTGGATCGTGTCGAGAATAGATCAGTGATGTGGTGTACCATTAATTATTGGCGTCATGTGGAGAAATAATAATTTTTATTTCTCCGGGAGAGAGCGTACGCGATTTGGTAAAGCGCGCTGGAGAGCTCGCGCAATTTGGTGAAACGCGTTGAAATTCTCGTGCGATTTGGTGAAGCGAGTCAA
>NW_012194890.1:1101537-1191511 GCF_000504015.1 Erythranthe guttata | reverse complement strand
CAGAACCGGCCCTGCTTGCATATAAAGATAAATTGATCTACAGTTGAACTGCATTTGATTCTCAACTCAATTACATTTGTCCCGCATTGATTTTCCACAAAAAAAAATCTCCATCCAAACAACCATCAGGTGGCACCCGACGACAAAAGGAAAAGATCTTCGTAATATTTTTTAAAATATGGGAGGTCTATATGTAATTAGACTTAACCTCGGCAGAGGAAAATGTACTGTTTAATCGAGGATAAAAATGAAATTTTTTGATGTACAATAGAGTTGGAAATTCCGATTAAAAGAAAAATCAAATTGATCAGAATAAAAATTCAAGATTGCAGTTCGAAAAGTCATTCCAATTCCTATCCCCAAATTCGAAAGTTCACTAAACTCCACTAATGACTTCTGGCCGGATTAAAAATTCTTAGAAGTATGAGTTACTGACAATATATATCTCAAACCATGGAAAATTTTATAGTAAGCTCTTGCTACCACTATGTGCTTGAAGCATCTACATTCTACATTGAAGAAGAGTTATCCAGATGTAGATGGTTCATCGAAGTGTCAAGTCTGAATATTGATAAGTTGTTTCAATCGTTATCTTTTCATTTTGTAAGGCATTCGGGCAATAAATTAGCTCACGTTATTGCTAAATCTCTTGGTGAAGACTGTCACGAGGGTGTTTCTCTCCCTCACGAACTGGCCAATATCTTCTAATATATATATGATCTTATTTCTCAAAAACAAAAAACAAGAAAAAAATACACCCTAATAGAGAAAATATGTAGGACTAGGTCCACCCCTAAAATTCATGTTTTGAGATATCCCCTAGCTCTTTTTGTAGCGAAAATTCCCCTCCGTTACATAAATCAACATATATCATTATCTAGACTGCATTTAGTATTTTCGTTGTATTTATTTATTTATTTATTTAATAGATTTTTTTATTTCGACGAAAAATCAAAAAAAAAATCTCATTTTTTTTTCTCGATAAGCTTACTACGTCGAATATGACTATACATGACTATAGTCCTACTCTTGCTTCATATTACCGTTTTTAATTTAACTTAAATTTTATATTTTCAATTATATAATGTATTACAATCATGTTTATCGAAATATATATATAAAAAAAAACGAATATTGACTATTATTTACCAAAAAAATCCAATCAACATTCACAAAATAAAATCATAATTTGAATATTGTTATTACAAGTCAACTTGTAGCCCACAATATAGATGAAAATAAACACGTGTAAGTTCTTCGACTAAAACAACAACGAGCATCACTATACATTAGAACACCTACTGGTCTTATATATGACTATACATGACTACATATGACTACATAGTTGATTCTCTTCAATTGACCTGCTGTTGGCCCATCTTCTTTAGCATCATTGACTTTTGCGGAAGCGCAAGCGACGATGATGGTCGCAATTATCACAAATATAGTTTACTTTCGTATATAACTATAGTCATATTCAAATATGACTATAGTCATTGTTACTGTTGGGGCTCAAAGCTGAAATTGTATGTCTTCACATCTGAAAAAAAAAAAAAAAAAAAGATATAGAAACAGACAGACATAGAGATAGAGATGGAAAGAAGATAATGATAGCGAGGGAGGGGGAGGCGGCGACAATGGCGGTGAACTGAAGATAGAGTGAGGGAGGCGGCGACAGTGGTGGTGCTGTACAGATCTGGAAAAAAAATAATTGAGAGAGATAACGAAAAAGAGAGAGAGATTTATGTGGAAACGGAGGAGGAGGCGGCGGCGGTGGTAGAGGAAGCTCGGATTTTTTTCGAAGAGAGAGTTGAGGGATTTAGGTTGAGAGGCGAAGAAGATAGGAGATGAAAGTCATAGAGGTGGAGACAAATAATTAGGATTTAGGATTATAGTGGTTGAGTGTATTTTTATCTTCTCACAGTAGTGCAGCCCCAAGAGAGTCTCACAAATTAAAACTGGGATTTGGAGCGGACAAAAATCAATAAAATCAATTGAGTTTAATTCATAATATTATCCAACTTAGGAGATATTGCACGTTATCCCAATACAATGATTCAAGATTCTAAAATACTATATTTGTTTTTTGAATAAATAATTTACTATTATTTTAACTTTGTCACATATCCATTGCAATTATTCGTGTGCGGGTCCTAACTTTTTCTTGCTATCATAGGTTAGTTAAGATATAATCGGTAGTTGCAAATACATAATCAGCTGAAATTAGACCAAATTGGATTAGGCATCAAAAGCAAGTTTGAAAATTTGAAGCTTATTCATTACTGCACATGTAACAAAGTTAAATTCACATGAAAAATATTGACAGCTTTGAGCTTTTAGCTTTTAGCTTTATTGGTTCAATTATTTGCTTATTTGATTTTCTCATTTGGATTTGGATTTATATAATTAGCTTTCAGGACTTGATAAATGTAGGACGACTTTTAGTAAACATACGACGCTTTATTTAAAAAGTCAAAACCTAACATCCCCCATCATACATCAAACATGTTTTTGGTAAGTTTAATTTCGACTATATTATTTTATCGCAATATCACATCATGATTAATCATCAATGATTAAATTTATTTGATTTGCAGCATAGTATGTGTTTTCGTCGTTTTTGCGCTTGAATCAGATGCACAACGCTCATAATTGCGTATGACTCAGATGAAAAACAACAAATTTGCATCTGTCTCAAACACGAAAACAGTTAATTTTTTTTGTGGAGGAAGATAAACACCAGATCTTTGTGAGATTGTTGCTAAAAGTTGGCTAGAATATGGTGTTTGTCTTCCTCCGCAAAAATCTATACTCCACCGTTCACTATAAGTCATCCTGCAGTTATCATTCCAGTTAGCTAAAATCTCACCGTTCTTGTTTGTAATTCATCCTATTTCATATTTTCTTGCAATATAGAATTTGATTCTAGTATCAAACCGATCTTCCAAAGTAATATGTATAGCGAGCCCGATTCATACTCGTGCATGAGACATTGGAATCCAAATTATATAACGGACAAACTTATAATGATTTTATTAATTATAGCCGAGAAAAAACAAGAATGTTGAATTTATTTGGTATAGTTTTAGTGAAGATCAGCTGAAACATACAGTAGAACTTCGATAAATTAATAACCTCACTTAAATAATAATTTATTCCAGTCCCGACTCTTTAAAAACGTACTCAGTTCGATGATTCAATAATTCGCTAAATTAATATAATTTTATTAGTTTAAATTGTACTAATTTATAGAGATTTGCTCATTTATCAGGCAAAAGACAACAATAACCCATATATTTTAATAAAAATTATATATAAAAAAAAAAAAAGAAAAAAAAAATTGTGGATCCAAGAAATGTAACCAACCAATATAATCACAAAAAAGACCAAGAATGAAGGACCCAATTTATCATGATGATGACATTTGAGAGTAAACTTCATGGTAATGATAATGGAAGGAGGGACCCCTCTTTTTTTTATTATATTTTTCTTCATCTTAGATTTCCCATACACTAAAGGTTGCATGTATGTGTGTATGTGTGTATATATATATATATATATATATATATA
Source organism: Erythranthe guttata (assembly GCF_000504015.1). Next base: position 1,187,941 of record NW_012194890.1, on the reverse strand, counting down.
TATATATATATATATATATATATATACGTATATATTATATATTATAATGGTCAATATTCTGCTAACACAAAATATTTGTGGTAGTGTGAGCTGTTTTCTGATAGCAACCATTCTATGAGGAATCCAGAAAATGTACCATTTTTGTTCGCATGTTTTTTGGTATGCTGATTCTTGAAAATAATAATAATAATAATGGGCAACAAATTAAAGTAGATAAATAAAGCATTATTTTAAATAGTTGATAAGTTCTTACATCTGATAAAGTGTGTTTTAAGAGCTGATAAGTTATTACGTTTTAATTTTAGGATTAAACTTGAAAGTGTTTGGATAGTGATCTTATAAGTTATTTTTACTCGATATAAAATCTTAAATAAAAAAATGGGGTAGAGCTATTTAAAAAAAAAAAAACAAATCTTATTTGGTCCCCAATAGATTGTTTTGTGAAATTTTAAGATTTTTTTTTAAATTACCGAACACTTTGGAAGAGCCTAGCTATAAGCTCTTAAATATCTTATAAAGTTTTTTAACAGCTTATAAGCTTAGCCAAACACCCTCTTAAATTAAAATCGAATAGAAACTTTGTTGCAAATAATAAAAAAATATTCGACGAAACTTTCAAAATTCTGAATGAAATATATAAAATTTTCAATTTTTTTTCTATTTAAACCCGTAATTTCCGATTATGAAACAAAAATATTTATTCCAACTTTCATCTTTTCCTAAATTATTTGGAATGAAGATAAAATTAGTTTTCACTTGGGAAAAAAATATATAACTTTTTTTATAACTGTTAATTCCGATCCATCAAATTTCTACCCAACTCATTTCTTTGGGAAAAGTAAATGACAACTTTATATATAGTTTGTATAATTGGGTGTACCTTGGTAGTGGGACTAGCAGAAGATACTGTTCTTGAACAATAAACTACAATATTTTATTGCATTCTCACTATTTTCCAACTCTAACTAAAATTCCACTTTTTTCCTCCATTAAACCCAAAAGCCTGTCAAACATGACCCCACCCCTTTTGAAAATTGAAAATAATATTTGCCCATTCCCCAAACTTGCTTCTCCTTTATATAAATTATAATAAATTACGACCACATTTGAGATATGGTTAAATTACGAGAAAAAAAAATCTCTCAAATATGAATCTTCATAGACGTCTATTTTTATGGTGTCAAATTCAACATAATCTTCCAGATATTTCGTGGAATATTTTATAGTTTGTATATGTTTTATGCAAAAATAATATTTCTGATGCACCACAATCTGATATTTACAAGCCAAGAGACGTATTTATGATCATCTTGTTTCAAAATGTGGAGCTCGAATGGAGTAAAACGAGTACAAACTGGAGAATATTCCACATATTCTAGAAGATTCCACTAGATTTGGCACCACAAGAGTGGACATGTAAGAAAATTCACAGTTGATGGGGTTGTAGTAATTACTCTAACAGAAGAATTTTTTCCATAATTTGACATTGGCTCAGATGTGACCGCAATTTACCCTATAAAATAAAACATGCTAATAACCAAAAGCCAAACACACACACACACACACACAAAGTATTACTATAATCATCCAAGCCTTGGCTTTACAAACCGAAAGAGGAAAGAAGGTAAGACTAATGAGAGAATAATGTGCTACTTTTTTCATTATCTTGCATAAATATATACCCATAGATTTAGAGATCAAGAAAGGGACTAATATTGCCATGCCCAACATTTGTACCTTTTATTTTTTGCAGCTGGTTTTTCTCTCATTCTTGAAGGTGCCATTTTTCCATCAAGATTGAAAAACATGCCATCTTCGCAGAATATCGAGTCGACCAACAAATACAAGGTATATGATGTATATAATTTCAAGAACCATTATTTTTTTAGTAGTATTAGTTTGAGTTATTATTTGAGGTGAAGTTTTTGATGAATAAATAAAGTGTGTTTGGTTTTTCAGATGAGTGGTGAAGTGTTGTTTGAAATAAAACTACATGGATTTCTTCTGTGGGCTTCAGTTGGATTCTTGATGCCTGTTTCTATACTTGTGAAGAGGATGTCTTCTTACACACAGGAATCTCCTACAAGGCTAAGATTCCTTTTCTATTTTCATGCTATTACACAGGCAACTCCCCTAATTATATTTTCTAATTTCTTCCATTTTTTTATTTTTTTTTTAATTTATTCCCATTTTGAAAGAAACTATATTATGAATTAAAACTATTTTTTCTTTTTAATTTGTTACCTTTTCTGTAATTTTTAATATATACATGATGAATAATATCCCCACAGTGTTTTGTCATTACAACTTTGGGAACTTTGTTAGTTAGATAAATGTACCCCACAGTTAAACTTTTTCATGACATAAATAAAATGCAATTAATTACCTTTAATTGTTACTAATTATTATGAATACTTTGAGGAAAGAAAAAGAGTGTTTTTTTTACCTTTATTCCTAAGTTGATTTATATAAGCCCACAGGAATTTTTTTTTTTTAATTGAAAATTTTCATTGTCTTGCATTAATTCAGTGATACCTATTTATTTTTCTCCAATGTGATTAAAATATATATTATGACTTATATTAATATTTAATATGCAGGTTATATCGGTCCTCGTTGCAACGGCAGCAACAGTAATGTCGATAAAATACTTCGACAACTCATTCAACAACGATCATCAAAGAATCGGGCTAGCCTTTTATGCTATCATGTGGTTTCAAGCATTTCTTGGCATCTTCAGGCCACATAGGTATATTCCCTTCTTTAAATGACCGGTCGGTCGGGTCGGGTTGGGTCAGACCAGTTCTTAACCGGTCCATGGTCAACAACCCGAATTTAACCGGGGTCAACAACTCGTTGACCCTAGCCCAAGCTAGTGAAGTATTCTGATTAAATTTCTAAATACTGGAATTTTACCATCAATCCTAGAAAAATCAACTGAGTAGAGTCGAAATCAGAACCGAATTTCCAATTTCCCCCAATTTCGATCCGATTTTTTTCAATTTGGAACAATATTTTTCATTATGAATTCCGAAATTCCGATTTTTCCATAATTTTCAGATCGGAATTGGGGATAATTATATGAGATCCCAATTGAAGATCCGATTTAAGTTTCCAAAAATTATTCCGAAAATTCCGATTTTTTTTTCCCGAATAGTACACCTATAATATAAATATTAGGGTAAGTTACGAAAATCCCCCTTAACTTAGGCTAAATAACGAAAAACACCCCCACTTATATGTAATAAACAAAATCCCCCTCCGGTTAACCGTTGGTCGAGTTTTTTAACAGAAAATGTGTACAGTCTATTTATACCTTCTATTAAATAGGTGAGAAATAAAAGAAAACATCTGAAATTGTGTAAAGTCTATTCCCTTGAATAAAAAAAAAATCCCTGAAAAGTCACACTATAAGGGGTTGGTGTAAGTCAGAAACAAACCTCAGGGGATTTTTGGTAATTACGAACATGTGGGGGTATTTTTCGTTATTTAACCTAAGTTGGGGGGTTTTTGTATATTATTATGCATTTTAACATATTCTTTGATTGCAGGGGAAGCAAAGGCAGAAGTATATGGTATATATTTCACTGGCTAATGGGAATAGCACTTTCTTTACTTGGAGTGATCAACATATACACAGGTTTACAAGCTTACCACAAGAGAACATCAAATAATGTACGAATTTGGACACTCGTATTTACTGTTCAAATCTCGCTCGTATTTTTCGTTTACATTGTTCAAGAAAAATGGCATTACATAAAGAAACAGCGCGACGTTATCGGAAACAAGACAGTGCAGCCTACGGATCAAGAGATGTCTCCGAATTACCAGCAGCATAAAGAAGTATCGTCCGAACCTTGTTGAGAATTAATTATATACGAAACTTATAGCTATTTAGTCATATTTTGTATTCACATTGGATTCTTTGCAATCTTCTAATGATTTTTTTAATTTTTTTTGCATTATTGTTCGATTTTCGACTTCATATATGTAAATAGCAGGGTAAAAATCGGATGGATCGGATTAAGCATTTTCGGAAAAAACCTGATTGTTTCTTTTCTAAGTGAAAAACTAATTTCAATTTTGTTCCAAAAAAATTCAGAAATCGAAATTTCAGATTTTGGAATGGAGAAACTCTTTCCAAAAGCAGAAATTTCCATATCGTAGTAAGTGGAATTCGAAAGAATTCCATTTTTTTAGTCACCTAGAATATAAGGGTAATTTTCGGAAATTAAAATTGGAACGAAAATCGGAATCTCGCATACCACTTCCAATCCAAAAAAGTTCATAAAAAATCTGAATCGGAAATTTTGGAATTTGGAATGAAAAATGTTGTTCCAAAATTGGATTCAGATTGGAATCGGCGGAAATCGGAAATCCTGTTCCAATTTCCAGCCCTAGTAAATAGTGATTATACAAGAAAGTCTTGCACCACTCAAACTCCAGTGCTACTTAACACAACTAGGGGAAATAATTATGAGATAAAAACATAATCGTATTGCGAATTTATATTATACCGATCGAAAAAAAGAAAAAAAGGATGTGAATTGGTGATATTTATATAACATGTCACTGAAAAAGGGATGATACATCGACGTAACCTGTTGCGATTGCAATTCCTAATATTAAAATAGGCGGAAGAATAACAAATGCACCGATAGTGGCGAAGAAAACGGAATCGTTCCTCTGAGAAACTTCGTTCAAGTAAGTTTGCCTTCGTATATTTCTCTTCTGCGATACGGTCAAGAATTTGGGTGTCCATTTCTTCAGATTCTTACCTAACGGAATGGTGAAATCGTCGTCTCTTTTTCCCACTAAATTAGCGAGCTGCTCGCGGATTGTGGGCCCACTAGAACTACTATCGCTGACATAGCCTGGTTAAGACGAGTTTTTAACGTTTTAATTTTAAAAAAGACAGAATAAACACAGACGATTTATTTATATAAACAAATAATAAATAATACCATCAATAGACGAGCGGCCGGAGGTGAGTTGGTCCAAGAGATTGAGTTGCGCACGAGCCGAAGAGGATGGTCCTTTTACATTCGAAATTAAGGAATATTCCGTTAGCAGTGTGAACAGAATCATGTATAACGACTTTATGAACCAAAAGAATTGAGAGACAAATTACAACATCTTTTTTTTGTTTGATTAAATTCGACTTAGTCTACAACTTCAATTCGCAAATGGAAGAATAATCCGTTGATTTCCAGATTTACTCTTCGAACTAAGAAGCAAAATCAATTTGCGACGAGACTCAAAATCATAACAAACAATCGGAATGAATTTTTGCCAGCTCAGCAATACTTTAAACTTGTTTTAGAACTATCTATGAGCCAATGAGCATTCAAGATTCTTGAAAATAAAAGTACATATCCCAGATTAATCATCAATAAATCCAATAACTAAGATAAGAAAAAAAACCCCAAATTAAATCAGTTCATATTTTGACCTAATTAAAAATCCCACTTTTAAATTTAAAATCAAACACCCGGTGCAACTTAATATGAAGAAAATTGTACCAAATTTACCAGAGAAATTATATCTAAATTTGGAACAAGAGATTATAAACTAATGTAATTTTCGAAATCTACGAAATTCCGCCGATTCAGAAATCGGAATGAATTTTTGCATTCCGATTTTTTCGGAAAAAAAATTGTAACCTACATTTTTACTTCCGAAAAAGCCCTTTAATCCATTTCGTCCGATTTCCACCCTGATTAATCCTGTAGCTGCCAGCTAAGCACTACTTTAAGCTTATTTTAGAACTCTATGAGCCAATGAGCATTCAAGATTCTTAAAACAATGAATCCAATAACTAGGACCAAAACAAAATACCCAAATGAATAATCTTGCAATAGTAAAAAAAAAAAAAAAATCAGTTCATATTTTGAACTAATTAAAAAATCCCACTTTCGAATTTAAAATCAAACACACTCTGCAACTTCATATGAATAAAATCACACGAAAATTTACCAGAAAAAACAGGTTCTTGATCATCGTCGGCGACTCCTTCAGACAGAGAAGCAGCCGCCTTCAGACAAGGCGGAGATGGGCTGTAATAGAAATTAAAGGCGGCGGTTTTTTGCTTAGAAATCTTTGATGAGAGAAAGGGTCTAGGGTGTAGAGTAGTGGAAGCAGCTCCAAAATTGAGCGCCATGGAAATATTTGTTGTTTTGTTGGGAAAAAAAGGGGTTCCATTGTAGATGAAAAATTATTTGTTAAACCACCACCTCAATTTAAATTGCTCTTTCAGAAAATTTGCTCATCCACATATATTATTTTTTGGGGGTCAAATTTTTTTGAAGGTGTAAATTACGAGAAAACTCCTGAGGTAAGGCTTAATTATAAAAAATTCCCCTATATTTGTGTAATTGTAAAATTCCCCCTCTGGCCAGTGTTTGACCGTTTTAGTTTATAGAAAGGGTAAATTACAACCACTCCCGATGTATGGTTAAATTACAAAAACCCATCTCTTATTTGGGTAATTACAACCACCTCTCATCTATAAATCTTCTTACACGTCAACCCTTGCGGTTTTAAATGTAGTGGAATCTTCTAGATGAATATTATCACTTTTGTACCCGTTTTATCCTATTCGAACTCCACATTTTGAAGCAAGATGATCATAATATGTGTTTTTTGGCTTGTATATATCAGATTGTGGTGCATCAGAAGCTTTATTTTTGCACAAAACGAGTACAAACTAGAGCACGTTCCACGAAATCTAGATGATTATGTTGAATTTGACACCGTACCATAAGGGTGGAGATGTAAGAAAAAATCATAGTTGAGGGGTAGATGTAATTATCCAAACGAGAGAGGTTTTTTCGTAAATTGATCATACCTCAGAATTGTGTTTGTAATTTACCCTTTATAGAAAATATGTTTTGTCACGTTTTACCTTTTATATATTTGAAACAAAACAAAGGATAAATTACAATGACTTACACGGAACCATGATGTAAGGTCTAATTACGAAAATCCCTTTATGTTTGCATAATCAGACAAATCCCCCTCAAATATGTAAAACATACCAGAAGCGCAGCACAAAAAAGCCAACCGCCACAAAATAGAGGTAGAAAAACATAGCTATAAAAAATGTGTCTCGCAGTAGCACCGTAGAAAAATCTCTTACACAATGTTTGCACATACACATAATGAACGCGGACAAAATTCCTACGAGCTCGAAATTTTGCTTCTGTTTCGATGTGTCATCTCACTTTGACCACAGACAATTCCGAAAAGCTCCAAATCAACCATACATCGTTATGTTCGATTTTCACAATTTGTTCACATGCCTAGCTCAAAAATCGAACATAAAAAAAAAAGGTCGCACAAGAGCCAAATCAGAGATGATCGGCGACGACCGCCACAAACTACACTCTAAGACCGACGTTGTGGCACGGGAAAAAAACGAAGATCAAAGTCAAAAGTAGTGTTCGGAGAAAAACGGGAAAATAATGTGAAGAAAGAGTTGAGGGTTTTCTAATGTTCATGTTATATAGAGAGAGCAATATATAGAGAACAAAACTGGCAAAAAACATTCCCTTGCCTTTAGCAAGACTTTTCTAAGTAGTGGGTTTCTTTACGAAATAGAAAAGTAGTATGCCCATTTTTCAATTAAATGTTTTTGTTACGTACTTACATGCAATTTGCTCATTTTATTATTGCATGTTTCTAGTTTCATCCTCATCCTTTGCGACCGTCTAAATAAAATTTAGCATAATATAATCACGGTAATTGGTAATTCACGAATTTAATTCTCTGTTATTCAATACTTGGAACTCACTACTCCACAAAATGCGATATTTTATACTTGTAGTTTATTCTGAGATTTTGGGTGTATCGCGTATTCAAAAAGTCGATAACATAATTGACTCCCATAATTTATTGTTGGTGCCCAACATAATCAAGCAAATAATTGATAAAATCAAAAAGACTTGATATAGTATTCGCCATAAAATATTTTTTTACATTAGAAATATAGTTACTATGTAAAACAAAGGTAAAATGTTTTTTTCAGTTATGTAAGTTTATTGTTTGAGAGATTTAGTCCACCACATTTTAAAATCAAAATTTAGTCTTATAAGTTACAAAATTTGAGATATTTTGCTCTATAACCTATTATAACAATTAATTCATTAGTTGGTTGAATGAGTGACATTTAATGTATAACAATAAATAGATTAAACATTAACTTGATGATGTGGCGATTTTGAAGGTAATTTCATCCAAGACACCAAAATGGAGGAAATTAACATTTTCATTTATATATTATTTTTTTTGTTTTAGTTTGCTATTAAAAAATAATTAATGCATTTATATAATTAATGCTTCTGGTAAATTTAATTTAATATAGCTTTGAATATTTTATTATTATTTTGTGGTTAATTTGTAAATATGTGTTCGTTTTGCTACATTTTATTTATTTAAAATATCTTAGAATCTTTTTATGCCATTTAACTTTGCAACATATTTTATTTTCAATATCTTAAATTTTTTTTTGGGTGTTTTAACTTAACCTTTTTTTTGTTGGTTTACATTCATTTTGATCACTAACTATAAATTTGTAAAAATGAAATTTTTAGAGGCTTAATCTCACTTTGCACCCTTGAAATATATCATTTTGGCACTTTGCACCCTCGAAACAAATTAATAGCACTTTACACCCCCGAAACACAATAAATCATGCATAATGCACCCCAAATTAATTTTTAAAGTTAATAAAGGTAATTTGATATTTTAATGGAATTTGTTTAGGATGACAAATGTCAAATCTTTTTTTTTTCCATCAATTATTTTGAAATTATAAAGTCCAAGACTAAACATACATCTCATCAATATATTTAAATTTTTTTTATCACAAAAAAATATTTTACGAAAGAAATCATTAAGCTATTTCGTTATCAAGTTATCTGAAAATCATATTTATTCCAAATATTTTTACATACTATTTCCACCAGTTGCAATAAAAGATCCATCAATCGAATAATTTAGTGATAAAACTTTATTTTATTTTAATTTGTAAGAAAATATAATTGTTTTTAATAATTCAGTGTGATTTTTGGTTTTTCGCACTTGTGCGCTCGAAAATTAGGTGGAGGTTGAAGAAAATAACAATTTAATTTGTTATTTTGAATTCCGAAAAAAAAAACCAATAAAAAAATGAAATCGCCTTTATTATTCAATTCAGGGTGAACTGTAAATGATTTATTGTGTTTTGACGGTATAAAGTGCTATTATTGTTTTTTAGGGTGCAAACTGCCAAAAGGCTCCATTTCAAAGGTGCAAAGTGGGATTAAGCCAAATGTCAATTCTCCCATTTTGGTGTCCTTGACATAATGAAATTTCCCACCAAAATTGTCCTACTCATCAGCTACATCATCAATTTTATTTTTAATATATATGTTTTTATACATTAAATGTCAACTCATTCAATCAAAAAATTCTTTAAAATTCTGATTTTAAAATGTTGTGGACTAAATCTCTAAACTAGTAGACTTACATGACTAAAAAACTCGTTTCCCCTAAAACAAATTGTCAAAATTATGTGGGAGTTGAAAGAAGTTACTAAAAAGCCTAAAACCTCTTTTTTTTTTTTTTTTTTTTAATGATTTCACCATACTTCATGAAAAAAAAAATGTAAATACAATAAATCCCTATTTATATTTTGGCAACCAAAAATATAATTAAATTAAAACCCTAAAAACAAAAACAGAAGCCTTGAATCAAAAGACTAACATAACAACACACGTGAATTCACAAACTAACTCTTTTCTTTTCGCCTAAGAAATCGAAATTCCAAAATTCACGATCAAGAACAGTGGCGGAGATTACTAGAATCAGATTCCAGTAAATTGAATTGAATTGAATGTGGGAATTTATTCCTTTGGAAAGAATCCGACGCCACAAAGCAATGGCGGCCATAAAAGTGATCACCCTCTCTCCTTTTATAAACGCCGTTAAATCAAACAGCGCTAAAATCATAAACGGAATGTGGAAGAAGGGTTCATCGAAGAAAGAAGTGTTGCAGTTACAGGTTGTTGAACCAAAATCAAGAAATCCGATTCGTCGAAATAAAAGTGACGACGACGACGACGAACATCCGTATGCGTTTCATGTTTCCGGCCCTCGAAATGTTTCTCCTCTTAACTGGAGGGACCTCCTCTTTTCCACTTGGTCAGTTTTTTTTTTTTTTATTATTAGGGTTTCTTGAAATTTTTGCATGATTTGATTATGTTTATTTGATTAAAAATGTACTCCATTTGTTTCAAAATATGTGCTACTAAATCAACTTTTGTTGTTAGATTAGGTGATTTGGTTGGGTAAGAGATTAATCATGGTTAGTTTAATAATTAAATTATATTGGATGTTTGATTAGTCAAATACTTTTCGGGTCGACCCACAACTGATGAAAAAATATAGTGAGATTACTTATTGGAGCTCTCGCTCGTGGCCCAACAATACGTTGAGTTTTTATATGATTATTTAATTTTAGCTTGGCTGGTTCATCGTATCTTATGAACTAATCGAGGCGTTGGACTAATAAAGGTGAAAAAAAATTATATATATTTAATGCTTGATTGGAATTCTATAGTAACAGATAAGATAGTACGCAGCATTTCTTTTTTCTCTAAAATGACAGATAATTTGATAAGTACTTCCGAAGTTGATTTTTTAGATTTGCGAACGCGTTTTTAATTTTGAGTGCGTTTAGAAGCCCGTGAAATTCGATATGTATGATTCATGATTGAATTTATGTGTAGTTTTGAGAATTGAGATTGCTGTATTCTGTGTTTAATTTGTATTTTTCCATTACATAGTTCAATAACTAGAAAAATGATTTCATTGAATAATAAAAAACAAAAAAAAAAAAAAAAAAACAGGAAGGACAGCAATTACAAAAGGACAGTAATGGCATGCTTCACACAAGCAGTCTACCTCCTCGAACTCGACCGACAAGAAAACCGAAATGACGAATCCGCCCTCGCCCCCAAATGGTGGGCCCCGTTCAAGTACAAGCTCGTCGAAACACTAACAGACGAAAGAGACGGATCCATATTCGGTGCAATCCTCGAGTGGGACCGCTCTGCAGCGCTGTCGGATTTCGTCCTCGTGAGGCCCAACAACGCCCCGAGGGCGGTTTTGTCATTTCGCGGAACCCTCCTCAAAACTCCGACCATTAGGCGCGACATCGAGGATGATATTAGGTACCTAGCGTGGGAGAGCTTGAAGGGCTCGATTCGATTCACCTCCGGTTTGAAGGCGTTGAGGAAAATCTGCGACAAGTACGGTGACGCAAATATTTGCGTCGCGGGGCATTCGTTGGGAGCCGGATTTGCACTACAAGTTGGGAAGGCGTTGGCCAAAGAAGGGGTGTTTGTGGAAACGCATTTGTTCAACCCGCCTTCGGTCTCGTTGTCTTCGAGTCTGAAGAATGTGGGCGAACGAGCGGGCGAACTGTGGAGGAGGGTAGTCTCGGTAATAATGAGGCCTCCGGTCGACAGTCATAGTGAATCGGTGACGAATTTGGGAGAGAACAAGAAGAAATGGGTGCCACATTTGTACGTGAACGATAGCGACTACATTTGTTGCTATTACACGGATTTGGAGGGCGAGAAGAAATTAGCGACAAATGTTGAGAAGAAATTAGCGACAAATATTTGCGGTGGTGGGGGGAAGATGTTTGTGTCGTCGAAGGGGAATCAGAAGTTTGTCGAGGCGCACGGTTTGGAGCAATGGTGGGCCGATGATTTGGAACTGCAAACGGCGGTTAACGATAGTAAGTTGATTAGTAGGCAGCTTAAGTGCTTGTATAGTCTACCGCCTTCGGAGCAATCGCCGGTGAAGGCTCGATAAACGAGTGATTATATTATGATTAATCTTGAAAGTAATTAATTATGTACCCTTTAATTTGTTGAGCTGCTTGTTGTTCACAATTTTTTCAGGATTATATTATATTTCTTATTCTGCTAGATAGGGATAAAGTATCAGATGTGAAATAGTGACATCTTTATATATTCAGTGTTAGCCATACATTATTTTGTATTCTGTGATCATGGAATAGAGAATCGAATAATGGATATATAAATGTGTTTAGGTGAATTAAGAAGGGCAATTTACACACGTTAAAAAAAATAAAATATATAAAAATATTTGATTAAATGTAAAATATTAAACTTCAAAATTCAATAAAGCAGAACAAAGACGACTCCACTGGGGATCGAACCCAGAGTCTCTGGTTTCGTAGACCAGCGCCTTATCCATTGGGCCATGGAGTCAACTGTTGAACACAATCTTTCGATTTTTGTATCTAAAAGAATCATTACAACCACCCCTGATGTATGGTCAATTTACGAAAAGACCCCTCTTGTTTGGATAATTACATCTACCCTTCAACTGTGATCTTTTCTTACACCTCTACCATTATGGTGTCAAATTCAGCATAATTATCCAAATTTCGTGAAATGTGCTCTAGTTTGTACTCGTTTTGTGGCAAAATTCAGTCTATGATGCACCACAATCTGATTTTTACAAGCTTAAAAACACATATTATGATCATCTTTCTTCAAAATGTGGAGTTCGAATAGGATAAAACGGGTACAAAAGTGATAATAATCCATATAATCTTGAAAATTCCACTAAATTTGAAACCATAAGAGTGGACGTGTAAAAAGATTTATAGTTGAGAGAGGTAGTTGTAATTATCCAAACATGAGGGTTTTTTTTTATAATTTGACCATACCTCAGGGGTGATTGTAATCGTATTGTTAATTCATTCTAAGCAATGTAATGATTAATGGAACTAGCACTTCAATTTTTAAATTGGATAAATTATAAAGTCTATTATAAAATAAACCACCAAGCACTATTCTCAACTTTTTTACTATAAATCTTATATTTTGAACTAAAACCTAGACCTAACCCTATGAACAATTTTGTAAATTCTAAAATTCTAATCTAAAATTTCTCTATTTTTGTTCGTTCCACAGTTTTAAAATTGTTGGAACTAATATTTTCCTATTCTTGAGTAGTAGTGCTCTATAATTCCACTATTATTTTGCCCACCACAAGTTAACTGCAGACTCATGTACAACTGCTTACACCATGTTGCCTATTTGTTTGTTTTTTCTTTGTAGGTAGTTTTTTAAAATAGCCGATATCAAAATAAAATAAATGAATAAACGAAAAAAATAGCTGTCCCTTCTCTAGAAAACTGAATAAATACACAATTCAACTATCTACAACTATCTATTTGCCTCTTTCTTATTTTTCTCTCTCATTTTCTTCTCTACATCTTGGATTAGTTTTTTATTCAACTATGTCTCCACCTCTTTTAATTTTCTCTCTCTCATTTTCTTCAGAGTTCAGGCCACCCATCTTTCTTCACTTTTCGTTTCTCTATGGAATATCTTTTGGCTAGAGAGCCTCATAAAACTCTCAAATTATTGCAGAACACAGAAATACACATAGAATAGAGGGGGAAAAATACAATATGATTGCAAGTCTGATCTGCTCATTTGGTATGTTTACTGGAATTTGAGACGTACCTTTTCAAGAATTACCTAGAAGTGCATACAAAACTCGATCGCTTTATTGATTTAAATTAATTTTGGGTTGAGGAGTGTGTTTTCTTATTTCAATATGTTCATGCTATTCATAATCAAATGAGTTTTCACGCATATAGCCGGTTTTCTCTTCTTCTTATATTTCTTATCCCCTATCATTGTCTCCTGCAATTTCTCACGGCTTATGATGATTTATTTTTCATTTCAACCTTACGCCGTAGTGGTTCGGATTTTGTTTAGTGCCCAACATACATTAAAAAATTTGCTGCTGAAGAATTCAAAGTGCCTCCTCGAACCAGTGCCATAATCTTCAACAGTATTTTAGTTTTCTTCTGAAATTATACGGATACATAACTCTAGGTTTAAACTTAGGGGCATTTTTGTCAATTCCTAATTAGATTTATTTTTTTCCAAATTATTTTGAAGAAAAAAAAAACGTCCACTCTCAAGAAAACTCAATACACAATTTTCTAATTTTTCCACTTTATTGGTAGTTTGTAAAAAGGCCTTGCGATCTAGCAAAATATATTTTTCCTGCAATTGACATTGACAAAATGCATTTTGATCTTTACAAAATGCATTTCATCCAGGTTTAAAGTTTTTTCTCTATCTCATCCCCTTTCACACACGTTTTGTATGTTTTCACCCACCACTCCTTGCTTCCTTTATGTATGATTCATTTCTGTATGAACTGTTTCATAAATTCGAATCAAGAGTAAAAAAGGCAAATAACAGAGAGGGGATAAAGACTAGCCGGATCTCTCTTGAGAAGTAATTCAGCCAATTCTCGATTGGGTTTATGAACTCGGATTGTATATTTGTGTTCGATTCGATTTTTAAATCGTTTGACATCAAGTTTCCATAAATCTTTTTGGTGTGGACACTGTGGACGATTCGATCGTTTACTTAGTTTCCGATTTGTATTTATTTGCAAGTGTTTTTTTTCCCAGCATATGCTATTTTTTCTTCGTTTTTCATTAAATTTTGCTAATGTTGATTTGCAAAAATGATTTGGATTTTTTAATCCTTCGGATAGGAGGAATAGATGTAAAGGTTAGATGTTTTCATTCGTCTAGAAATTCATACAACACATTTTCCCCATTTATTTGTTGGCGATTATCTAAAGGTAAAATTCATTTTGTATATTAATGTTGATTGTTGTGGTTTGTCCGATGATAGTGCTACTCAGACTTCAAGCCATGACCATTGGAGAAGATATTAATCGAGAAGGACTAAGTGGCATAATATTTCTTAGAATTAAAAGACGTTGTGTTAGTGACTTTATAATTTTTTAATTTGATAAGGACTTAATATTCTTATCTTTATATTGCTTGGGAAACATATTATTTATAGAATCAATGACATTTTTTTCTCATATTGTTTTAAAAATCTATTATCCCTGATTATAGTCCAATGATGATTTATGTGCATTTAAACGTACATCTTTAAAAGATCATGTCAATGGTTATGGACTTAGAATTCTTTTACAAGCCCAAATTCATCAGTTTGCATGAGGTAATTATTAACAGCGAGAAGATGAGAGAAAATAATTGTTCACGTTCTCATTAACTACAACGGATATATATACAAGTAAAAACCCTATCAAATCATTTCTCGAAGATTGTTACAACAGATAAATACAAATCAGGTTTGTATCTATCTCTAAGCTAGTTTGAATTTGAAAATACGTTACGAGAATTGTGGATATGATATTTATCTGTTATGCCCTCTCAAGATGGAGCGCGAGAGCAAATTCCAATCTTGAATTTAAATAGCGTAAATGGTTGACGAGCAAGAGGCTTTGTCAGAGCATCTGCTATTTGATCAGCCGATGAGACATGAGCTACCCGGAGAACTCCATTTTGAACTTGATCCCTAATGAAGTGATAGTCAATACCAATACGCTTCATTCTCGAGTGGAAAATCGGATTCGAACACAATTGATTGGTCCCAATATTATCACAATAAATAACTGGACAAGACAGAAGCGTAATGCCAAGATCGCATAATAGATAGTAAATCCAATTAAGTTCAGCAGCTGTGTTTGCAACGGAACGATATTCAACTTCTGTGGAGGATCGTGCAACAACTCGTTGCTTTTTGGAACTCCAAGATATCGGATTTTTGCCAAGATAAACAACATAAGCACCAGTAGATGTATAATCATCCTTGTCCCCTGCCGAATCAGCGTCAGAAAAAGCATGCATACTAAGAGACGAGTCCATGTGAATTTGCAGACCATCATTAAGTGTTCCAGCCAGGTAACGTAAAAGGCGTTTCACATAGGACCAATGCTCAGTGGTAGGACAATGCATGTACTGAGATAGTTTATTAACAGTAAAAGCAATGTCCGGCCGTGTGATGAGCAAATATTGAAGTTTACCCACAACTGTCCTATATTCCGAGGGATCTTTCAAAGGGGATCCGGAGTGCGAATTGATGGAAGGACTTGTCGGCATAGGAGTGAGAACAGGTTTGGCTTGATCCATTTGAGTTTGTGCGAGAATGTCCTGTATGTAACATCTTTGAGAGAGCAGAACACCTGTTTTATTGGAAATAACTTCTACACCCAAAAAATAAGTTAACATGCCAAGATCCTTAATAGAAAACCGACGGGCAAGAGCATTGATAAACCGATCAATCAGGCTGTCATCATTACTCGTAACAATGATGTCATCAACGTAAACTATAAGATACAGAATATGACCATTAACATTGAAGAAAAAGAGGGAAGTGCGGCATATGAGTTTATAAAACCTGATAAAAATTGAAACTTTTTAAGTTCTTGATACCATGCTCGAGGGGCTTGTTTCAAGCCGTAGATGGCTCGTCGGAGTTTGCAAACATGTGTTGGATTTTCTTTATCAATAAATCCCGGTGGCTGCGACATATAAACATTTTCCGAAAGAGTTCCTTGAAGAAATGCGTTGTTGACGTCAAGTTGTCTCAAGGACCATCCTCGACTCAGAGCAATGCTAATAAGAACGAATGGTGGTTGGTTTGACCACAGGGCTGAATGTGTCATGGTAATCAAGGCCGGGTCTTTGATGAAACCCTTTTGCAACTAAACGAGCTTTGAACCTGTCAACAGAGCCATCAGGCGTGCGTTTAATTCGAAAAATCCACTTACATCCAGCAAGATTTTGACTTGGATTTGGTGGTACCAATTCCCATGTCCCATTCTTCACCAATGCATCATATTCTTCAGACATAGCTCGTCGCCATTTATGATTTTTGAGGGCTTGGGTCAATGTAGCAGGTTCAAAATCATTAGATTGGGTTAGTTGAACATGGAGGTTTAGTTTTTTTAGGGGTTTTTGAATGTTATTCTTGGCTCCGGTGGTCATTTGATGGGTGCATTGTTGTTGGTTTTGTGGGACAGGTTGCACCAAAGTGTTGTTGGTCGAAGGTTCGTGAAAAGTTAAGGCTTGTTGGTTGTCAGGGGAGTGAGTCAGAACTTTGACAGACACCTGTTGAGTAGCAGCTTCTGTAGATGGTGAACCGAGTGGTGGTAATGTGGGTGGTGTAGAAATGTGGATTGGTGGCGGAATCCAGGTGGTGATAGAAATGGGTGGCGTTTGAGGTAACTGTGTGGACAAATTTTTGAAAGGAAATACTGATTCGACAAACTTCACATGTCTGGAGACATAAGTTTTAGAAGTTGAGGGATCGAGACAAAAATATGCACTTTGAGTGAGAGAATATCCTAGAAAAATGCAAGGTTTGGAACGAGATTCTAATTTATGAGATGTGTATGGTTTTAACCATGGGTAACAAAGGCAACCAAATGTCTTTAGTTTGGAGTAGTTTGGTGTGTACCCAAATATTTTTTCAAAAGGGGCAATCATATTAAGGGTCGGGGTTGGCATGCGATTGATTAAATAAACTGATGTCGCAAAGGCATGAGTCCAATATGTAAGAGGAAGAGATGCATGAGAGAGCAATGCTAAACCCGTTTCTACAATATGAAGATGTCTTCTTTCGGAAAAACCATTATGTTCGGGCGTGTGAGGTGGTGTAGTGAAATGAGAGACTCAATGAGTGGCAAGAAAAGTGCAAGCGCAATGTATTCCCCGCCATTGTCGGAGTACAATGCTTTAATGTTTTTCTCAAAATATTTTTCAACAATGGTCTTAAATCTAATAAATATATGTTTGACTTCAGATTTTTGCTTGATGGGGTAAATCCATATGTATCGAGTAAAATGATCAATAAAGACCACATAGTATTTAAACCCATCAATGGAAATTATTGGGGAAGTCCAAACATCTGAAAATATAATTTCCAGAGGTTGATTTGAGATAAGTGTGGATTTTGAGAATGGCAATTTTTGACTTTTATTGGAAAGACAAGAATTACAAGATAGCTCGGCGGAGTTAGAAGATTCCAAGCTAAGTTTATTACGAGAAATAACATGATTGAGAATTGAAAATGCAGGATGTCCTAATCTATGATGTCACCCAAAGGTTGAAGTCTTTAAGCTAGAAAATGCAAGAATTGAAGTTGATACCGGCCATTCATAAACACCATCTTTAGCTCTGCCTTTCAAGAGTGTTGCCCCTGTGCGAAGTTCCTTCACAAGAAAATTGGATGATAAGAATTCAATAGAAGCATTGTTTGTGTTACAGAATTGGAAAATGGAAATTAAATTCTTTTTCATGTGTGGGACACACAAAACATTATCTAACTGAAAGGTACTTGAAGAAGTAGATAGGGATGTAGAACCAGTGTGTGTTATGGGAAGACCCGTGCCATCGCCAATCATAATGTCGTCCGAGCCATTGTATGGAATGTGCATTGAAAGATTAGCAAGATCAGATGTGACATGGTGAGAGGCACCACTATCCAATAACCATGTTGGAGGAGGAGGATTTGTCGAATGTGCAGCATAATGTGCGCGGGGCTGCCACGGAGTCGTAGACTGATTTGTCGAGTGGTTGGATGATGTACCTGGGACAAGTCTGAACGAGGGACATTTTTTGCAGTGTGTCCTTGTATCCAACAGATTTGACAATATCCCAAATATGGACGGAAAGGTGGACGAGTACTTTGATTTCCTGGAGCCGGCGTTTTGCCACCGTTGGGTATTGGAAATCGGTTTGAGTTCCTTGCAGGAACTCGCCAAGAAGTGTTTATGCTAGTCGGATTCGTCGTAGCAGGAAAATAGGTCGGTTGCGGTTTCGACATCAAAACTGAGGCCTCAAAGTTGAGCAACTTTTCATGAAGCTCCTCAAAGGTTATTGAGGTATCTCTGGCTTGAACAGCTCGAGCCAATTCTTTGAACTCATCACCGAGTTTATCAAGGATTTTTTCTGTAAGTTCATCCTCATCAATTGGTGCTCCAAGTAGAGCAAGTTCATCGGCTTTTGCTTTAATGGACTGCAAAAACTCCGTCACACTTTCAGGGCCCTTTGTGATTTGCTTTAGTTGATTTTTGACCTGATTGATGCGTCCCCGAGCTAGATGGTTTAGCATATGTGTTGGTCAAGATATTCCAAGCATCAGCAGAAGTTTTGGCTTGTGCAATGAATGGGATTATTGAGGGAGAAATAGAACCAATGATAGCATTAAGGATTAACTGATCTTGTCTGATCCACAAGATATGAGCTGGATTTGGAGTTGCTGTAGTATTTTGGGTGAGGGTGGCTGGAGGACATGGGGTTGAACCATCAATATAGCCTAATAAATCGTAGCCAGTGAACAAGGTTTGAAATTGCAACTTCCATGATATGTAGTTGGTGGAAGTAAGTTTAAGAGAGACTTGTGCAGCGAAAAGATGAGAGAAAATAATTGGTCACGTTCTCATTAACTACAACGGATATATATACAAGTAAAAACCCTATCAAATCATATCTCGGAGATTGTTACAACAGATAAATACAAATCAGGTTTGTATCTATCTCTAAGCTAGTTTGAATTTGAAAATACGTTACGAGAATTGTGGAGATGATATTTATCTGTTAGTATGCAGCAATTTGAGAATGAAAAGTACTATTTGGCAACACAAAATTTATTTTTTCTTTTAAAATATTTCTTTGCCCCTATCACCGATTCCTGCTTTTTTCTCACAGAATATAATATATATATATATATATATATATATATATATATATATTTTATTTAAAGCGTGAGAATTTAAACAGCCTATCTCATTATTTGAACAAATTATCACAGTTTCCTCGAATGTTAAAGAATGTTGAGAAACAATGGACCAAGAAATGACATGATATGTTGAAACTTCAACAAGCGACTCCACGTGTTTACATTGTGATATTGGAGCCTCAAGTTTGATTCTTCAATTGTAAAAACTATTGTTAACTGTATTGAAAAAGTTCTAAATATTATATATCTATTATACACAGTTTTTTTATGATGTGATGTTTTCTTTATTATTTAATTTCAGCATATTAAGTTTTATATAATTATTTTCTTCAATTTTAAAATAGTACTCCATGCAACGCACGGGGCATGGTTACCGTTATCATAAATAGAAAAAACACATTTCGAAGCTCAATCGCGCTTCAGTTATAAAGATTAAGGGTGAGTAGTAATAATCATGCTTCAAATTAGACAAGTCAAACAACTTTTGGCAAATAAAAATTTGAACCCAAAAAAAAAATATTATGCTTAATTTTTTAAATCAATTGAGGTCCAAAACGCAGTTCTGCACCCATTTGATAAATTGACTGTGTATTTTATAAAAACGCAAAAAATAGGTTTTTGCAGATGACCGCTGGAGTTGCTCTAATGAGTCACAATACTCGGAAACTTACAATACCTGCATATTGCACTGGACAAATCATGTGCGACAAAGCTCGAATAGAAAATTTTGGCATACCACAAATGGAATCAAACTCGAATCGTCTGATGTGATCAGACGATGCACTCTCTTTCTCTACCAATTAGATCGTCATTATGGGTAGTCGTTTACTTTCGATATAAATTTTAATCAAATACAATTATAGCACCAAACAAATGCACAATTTTATCTCGACTAGTATCAGATATCTCGTAATGATAATAATAATAATAAAGATGAACGTAACCCTTTTAACATATAGTTCGTTTCTGTCGATCACAAAACACACGGATGTTACAAATGAAAGAATTAGACCGATGATGTATAACAAAAGAGACCTTAATCAAGAACATGCGTGTATATATATATATATATATATATATATATATATATATATATATATATATATATATATATATATATATCTCTATATTTGGAGCCAGTCAGAGGGTAAGTTTCCTCGATCAAAAAAATTACGACCCGTTTATCTCTAAACCCGACCCGATTTTCATCATCAAAGGATAAACGGGGCTGAACTCCTTGTCTCCTCTCGCCCTCACCTTAGCGGCATAATCATCAAGCGTCGCTTTCACACCCCTCCAAATCTGATCCTCCCCCTGAGAATCCATCCATAGCGAGTACTGCAGCGGGGTCAGCCCGTTCCTCTGCATCGGGGACCTCAAATCGTCGGGCCCACGCGAGTACAGGTGGTGCAGCACCACGCTCGCCGGAAGGTCGTGCAGCAGCGGCGAAGCCGCCAGCTGTGAAGTCTCGAGAAACAAAACGGGCCTGAAAGCCCGTAGGGCTCGGTAGGGCGGGCCCAGCTGCTCAACCGGAAAAAGATTCTGCGCCACCACCAGCTCCAGCTCCGCCATGTCCCGAGCCATTCTCAGCTTCCCCGACTCGGACAAAGGCCTCACTAGGGAGGCGTGCCGGATGAAAAATGTAAGTACACGAGCAGCCATGCTTTTAACGAGTCTGGTACATATGGTCTCGCTTCGGGCCGGGCCCGCTTGACCGAGGAGCCTGGATAGGAATTCGGTTCGGAAGTGAGTGATGTTCTTTTGGAGGTCCTCCATGTAAGGGGATCCGTTGGTGGTGGTGGAGGAATCAGTGACGAAATTTTGTTGGTGAATTTGGAGGATGGAGGATTCGAGGCGATCGAGCATGGATTGGAAGAGGGAAGTGACGGAATCGACGGCGACGCCGTAGATGGTGCCGAGGGCGGGGGAGAGAAGGTCGGCGGCGACAGGTGGCATGCCGGAGAGCATGGAGGTGAGGCGGGCGTGGATTTCTTGGAGGTGAGTGCATAGGGTGAAATTCTTCATCTGTGCTTGAGTTGCGGGGCCCGTTATCTGCCGTGCTTCGGGGCCCGTTGATATCTGTCGTATTTATTTAACGGGAGAAAAAAAACGAAAAGAAGACATATTACATTGAGTGCCATTTACGAAACTAGCAAAAATAAAAACGCTTACCTGGTATTCAACTCTTTCTGAAAGCAGCATAAGAACTTTGTTGATCTCACGCAATAAGAGAAGAGTCAATCGTGCGTCCTGCTGCACGGCTTCGACCTCCTCCTGAATCCGAGACGTAATCCTCGAAATATGCTCTTTCGAGGGAATATTCCCTCTGCTCGACATCGGAAATACGGAGTTCACAAGATCCGAAAGCCTGCCCAAGCAAAGCGCTAAAAACGCCGTCTGGAAAATCTCGATAGCTGCCACCATTTGTTCCTTTCCCTCCAAAGTGACAGCTGGCGGAACCCCTTTGACATCAGTATCGCGTGAGATTCTTTCTAGAAGATTCTCGACTGTTGTGACGAGCTTTGGATAACCGACGGTGAATATCTCCTTCACAAAACTGGATGCGGTGAAAACGGACTTCATTTGGCTTGCAAATGATTTCATTAGAGCATCCCACACTCGATCGGTTAGTGTTGGATCACCTTCCTGAAAATTAATTGATAATTATATTATAAGCAGCATCAAAAGTATTTCGCAAAAAAAAAAAAAAAAAGATAAAACAGAAGAAAGCCAGTGTTACATCTTTCAGATAATATTAGAAATGTCAGATACACCTTGTCATTAGCTAGTCATAATATGATAATTGGCCACAAAATAAGAAGAGAAAAAATTCCCGATAAGTCGGGGTAGAATTTCGGTCAAAATTTCATACCGTTTACCGAACCGAAATATGTGGTTCGGTTCGGTAAATAACCGAATTACCAAAATTTTATTAAAAATATTTTAAAAAATGAATTTTTATTTATTTTAATAAATTGCAGTATAAAAATTATATATTTATTACATATATAAATATGAAAATAAAATAATAAATCAAAAATAAAATTTCGGCATTCAGCAAAACCGAATTACCGGAACTTCGGAGACCAAAAAATCGGATACCGAACCGAATTCTGCACGTACCGAATTTTCGGTTTGGTTCGGTCAGTTTACCAACTGGATGAACAACCTTAAGTGGGAGAAGCAACAATGAAATTAAGGGTTGCATCAAATTTATATTTGAGGTGTGTTGATTCTACCAAACAGCAAAAACACGACTAGAAACCTTAGCTAGACGGAAAAGTATGTATATGAATCCGAGCATTCGCAAGATAAATAGATATAATCTCAAAGGTAAATAAAAATATTATAAAAATAAAAAAAAGTTGATATTTCCTTCTTTCTCAAGCTTATAGCTTTATCGGCATCCAAAACTACTCGACAGTATGTAACTGCGCTGTCACTTATCATATTCACGAATAGATACATAAAGTGATTCTTAAGCTATGAAATATATTATCTTAGTGAATAATGTTCACATAAAATGCTTCGTTTATTCGGATTATCGACGAAGGTCAATATAATGTTTTGACAGTTAATCTGCCTTCTTTCCATTTTTCGATTTCCTCGTATAACACAAATCTCACTCAAGACCAATCTCACAGGACAAATCCTACCGTCGAATCCAAATTGTTCTATCCAAATACAAACGAGCACTAACCGAAGGCAAAATACTACATTACTCGATTTCCAAATAAACGAACAAGAACAACAACAAATAAACGGCCTACCTCCATAACCTCGTCGAGCAATAGAACATGCGTGAACGGATCACGTTTCTTGGACAAAACCCTCTGCAAATGCCAAACCGCCAACAAAATCGAATGCAATTGATCCATACAGCCACTAACCCTCTGCCAAAGAGCCTCCCTCGCTTTCGCCCCGCCCCCAATTTGCGGGGTCCCGTGTCTCTGCACCCCACCGGGCCCACCGCTACCGTACCCCCCACCCGAAATCGCCTTCATATCGAGCGCATTACTCACGCTCTTCACTCCAATTTGCTTATACTTACTCACTAATCCATCCACCGTACCCCTCAATTCTCCCATGTTGTAGAACACTTGTAACCCTAACCCTACTTCGGGTTGATTCAAACTCTCGAGCCCCTTTTCGAGTACTTTCATGCCCTCGTCTCGGATTTTCGATCCGATTTCGGTGACCCATTTCAATTCGGTGTCGACGGCGTCGATTCCGGATAAATGGTGCTCATTGTAGAGAGTTAGGATCTCGAAATGGAGCTGTGCGGCTTTCGAAAGATCCCATTTTGACGAATCGGGCTGGGTTTCGACGAGGTTTTTGAGCTTTTGGATGAGGCGGAGGGCGCGGATTGCGTGCTGGAGGAGGAGGGAGGTGGAGTGGAGGTTGCTGAGCTGGCGGGTCTGGACGGCGATGAGGCGGTGGGGATCGGAGAGCTCCGCCCGCGCGCGGCGGACGGAGGATTGGAGGGAGGAGAGAGAGGAGCGGAGGGAGGAGAGAGAAGATTCGGCTGCCTTGACGGAGGAGAGCTGGTTCAGGAGCTCGTGGTGGCGGGAGAGGACCTCGTGGCGGAGCTGGGTGTCGAGGAGGCGGAGGCCCTCCTGGAGCTTCTCGATCCGGGAGGCGGCGGAGCCGGAGGAGAGGGCGGCGGAGGAGAATTGGGTGGGGTTGAAGTCGGGGGAGAGGAAGGCGGAGAAGATGGAGTCGGAGGAGAAGGTGTCTAAGTGGGAGGGGGAAGGGGAGCGAGGGAATGGGGTGGCGGCGGCGGAGGGGGTGGGTGTGGCGGCGGCGGTTGGGGTGTTCTTGAAGGTGGAGAGGCGTTGGAGTGGGGATCTGGCGTTGGCCGGAGAAGCCATGGGACTGACGACGGTTGTTGTGATCTGTTTTTTGCTGTGCTTTATTTTTTTTTTATTTTTTCTGTTTCTTTTTCATCAATTCCGAATTTAGATCTTATGGAACATGTTTGTACATTGTGCATTAAGAGGTGTACGTTATTGCACTTTGGGCCTTTTGGCAATTGACTGTTTTGTATGATTGACTTCTTTTTTCTATTTTGTGTTCCTTAATTTTTATATGTGAAAGTAAAACTCACAAAATTACTTTTGGGTGGAAATCGAACAGAATGGATCGAAAACGATTTTTCGACGGTAATAAAATTGGGTTCCAATTTTTGTTTCAAAAAAATTGGAATGCAAAAGTTCTTTCCGATTTCGGAATGTCTTTGGAATCGGTGGAATTTTGAATATTTCGGAAATTACATTAGTTTATTATCTTTTATTCCAAATTCAGCGATAATGGGAATTTCACAATATATTTCTATATTTTCCAAGATTTTGCAGGAAAATCAGAAAGAGAGTTCGATAAAACGTAATAACTAAAACCACAGGTAGGGACAACAAATCGAAATATAGATTTCCTTATAAGAAAAATGCAACGTAAAGTTTCTTATAGGAATTAGTATTTTCTAAGGTTTTAATTTTCTTAATCCTTCATTATTTATATTTTACATATAAAATATAAAAAAATTATATTATGGAATTATAAAATATATTATAAAATTATATTTTGCATTTTAAAAAATCATAGAAATATTCGGAACTAAAATCGGATCGGAAATCAAAATTTCTGATAATTTTATATACCATTCCGATTGCCTTCCAAATAAATTTATAAATATTGGAAAGTGACTACAAGATTGTAGAAAACAACTACAAAAACTGAAAACAACTATAAACTATCGAAAACAATTATAAAATGTTGAAATCAACTATTAAATTGTTCCTCAATTAATTAACATGTAATCAACTACGAAATCATGCAAAAATTAATCGAAAAAACATCAAAAATAGTTTGAAATAAAAAAATGCAAAAATATTTGGCATGCTTTGAAACCTTAGGCACGAAATCCGTCATTAATTTTTTCTATTCCTTCACTTTTTCGTCTCCACTTTTGGAGAGATCCGTCGTCATAGTAGAATCTAAATTGAAACGGAGGAGCGTTGGTGGTGGCCGATAATAAGGGCAACAACGGGGGACGCGGGTGTGGCTTTGGTTGAGAACGAAGGCGGCGGTGATTGAAATAGGGAACAATGGGGGGCAGTGGCTGGGTAGAGAACGTCGGAGCGGGGGTATGGCTAAGGTAGACAGCGGTGGAGGACAAGCAATTTTAAATCTCAGGTAGAAGAAATGAAGAACCGGTTGGCGAAGAGAAAATAGAGAAGAGAGAATACTGGGGAGAATAAAAATAGTGTTTTACGTGATAAAAAATTGAAAAATGTATAGCATTATTGGCAGAACCCCAACTATGGCAACAACTGTGCCAGCAGTTGGTGATTTGGGGGACTCCTAGAGTGATAAGGTGCTCACGATAACTGGAGAGATAAGGATGACGAGTCCTACAAATCACGTAATATTGTTGACCGAGAAATTCCAAGTGATTTCCTATAGCAGCAAATTCAACCCCACCCCGACATGGTAGTTCAATAAGATAAAGATTATCTAGGATTTGAAGTCATCTCATGTAACTTACGATGCAATCTCTTCTCCTTTAAATAGAGATGTATTTTCTCATTCACTGTAACAAAAAAACACAGCCTTGTGCTCACGTTAAAATTAATCAAAAATATATTTTCTCCATTTCTTCTCTTGCTATCACGAGCCAGAGTGAGCACACACCAAAAAAAAAAATTTCTCGCAAACTGAACAGTCCACCTTCTGCTACCATGAATTCTTTATCCCTCGATATTGGAAATTTCATTACTCTTAAACTCAGTCCCATCAACTATCCGCTATGGCGCGAACAAGTCTTATCTCTTGCAGAAATCCAAGACCTACTTGGTCACCTTACAAATGAAGATCCAACTCCACCCCAATACACTACACCTGAAACTCCCAACACCACAAGTTCAATAGCTACTGCACCAAAACTGTCCGACGCCTACGTCACATGGCGAAAGGGAGATCGTCTTCTTCGAGGATGGATCATCGTAACGCTCTCAGAAGAAGCATCTGGTCTCGTTATCGGCCTTGACATAGCAAATTCGGTTTGAGAAGCATTAAAGAATGCCTACGCCAAATATTCACAAGAACATGAATTCACACTTAGACAACAAATAACTTATCTCTGTAAGGACGACGAAAAAACAATTGGAGAGAATATTCGAACCTTCAAAAGCCTATGTGACAATCTCGCCGCAATCAAAAAGGCCGTCCCTGATAAGGGAAAAGTGTTTTGTCTTCTCACCAGCCTCGGTCCTAAATATGAAACTTTCACAACTACTATGCTCAAACCGCCGAGGCCAACATACTCCAAGCTAGTCTCACAACTTCAAAATTTTGATCAACGATGTAGTTGGTTTTCCACCAAACAAACACTACATCTTTTGCTTCCCATATGGCATTCTATAGCCAACAACAACGCCCGTCTCATCAATCGTCCTCAGGATTTCAAAATCATTAACAAAAGTTTAGTTCAAATGGAAGAGGATTTCAAGCACAACAACTCAGAGATCGGAATTGAAGCTACTCCAGCCATGCCTCGAACACTCAATAAAAGCGGCCTCCACCAATTGGACAACGTCGTATGACGCATGCTGAAAGAGATCTATACTGAGATGACAAATTTCAATATTGTGATGCGGTAGGACATATTGCTAAAATATGTTGGTGGGTGCCGAAGAAACCAACTCACCATGAAGATATACCCTAGGCACTTACAACACTCACCTTAGACAACATCGTCACGAAAATTGAATGGACTTCAGATACAGGCTCCAAGTATGCTTCTAATATTCAGTAATACTTGGGTATTGACTCGGTTCTCAACGGCGACGGATTTTACCTACCAATTATTGGTATTGGAGATTCGAGCATTAGTTAAGAGAGTAAAGTTTACCACTTACAAATGTTTTGTTAGTTCCCCATTGAAAAAAATATTGCTTTTTGTAAGTCAGTTAACATCTCAATATCCCATTAATTTTGAGTTTACTGATAAAGATTTGTGTGTTAATGAACGAGAATCAGGACAAGCGATGGTCACAGGGAAGCACAAGGGTGATCTTTATGTCATTCGTAGTTCTCCATAACTTTATTTCTCTCATCATTTCAAATTTGGTTCAACGGAAATTTGACATCAACGATTATGACATCCTCAATTTTCGAGTTTACAATTTAAAAAAAATAAAGGTTTCATTGATGTAGTTGGCAGTATTAAACCTAACCATAAATTTGATAGTTGTCAATTAGGAAAACTAAGTAAATTACCTTTTTCTAGTTCTCAACATTCAAGTTCGTCTAATTTTGAAAAAAAAAAAATCATTGTGATTTATGGGGACCTGCTCCTATTTTATCAATCGGCAAATTTAAAATATTATGTTTGCTTAAAGCATCTCCGACCGGTCGCTATATTGCCATTTTTTCATCTAATTTAGGTGTTTTTATCCTCCAGCTCGAAATTCCTATATCATCATTACACCTAAAATTATGGAGATTTGGTTTTAGCCTCCCACCGTGGTCAACCCCCATATCACCAGCTATTCAAATCCTATTTTTCCACCAAATGTTTTGGTAAATGAATTTTCATCTCCTACCGGTCCACAATTTTCCTATTTTTTCCACCAAATCCCTTTTTTCCTACCAAATATAGAGGTAAAAATAAGATTTGGTGTAATTAACACCATTTTATTAACTAGCATATAAAATGACGATTTTAACTAATTGCACATGCTTACCAACTTATTAGCATATTTATCGTAAATACATTGGTGTTAATTACTAAATTAGTTTTTAAATTATAAATACATTTGTTATTAATAATAAAAACATTAATTCTAATAATATAAATATGCTTATTTTTAATTAATTTGTATATTTATTTTGGTATCAATGTTGATTAGTTCATTTCTTTACTTGCTATTAGTAAAATATAATAAGCAACAATAGAATGATTAACGAAACACACTTTAACTGATGAAATACAGGACGAGACATTTAAATTGAAAACATAATTTTTAAAATTGATAACATAAGTTTTAAATTATATAGTTAAAAAATTTATTACTTAACATTAGATCTATAGTTAATATTTATGAAATAAAATATAATAAAATTACGATTAACATTAGATTTATAATTTTGGGGCATATATGGTGAAATTTCATGGGAGACCAAACCAAATTCCATTTTTTATAAGTGGTGAAATGGTGAAATATTATTATTTTAATATTTGGTCTGAATTTTGGTGAAACCCATTGGAGGCCAAAAACACCATTTTTCCACCAAAAAATGGTGGAAGGGTAAAATGGTGTGCTACCGGTGGGAGATGAACCCATTTTTTTACCACAAAAAATGGATTTGGTGAAAAAATGGTGAAACCGGTCAGAGATAATTATTCCAAATATACTTGGCTTATTCCTTTCCAATTTAAATCTAATTTTGTTGATGCATCTTTTTCTTTTGAACAATGTCTATCTTCAATTTAATTAAAAAAAAAAAAGATTTTTCACTCATACGGGGAAGGCGAATTCATAAACACAAGGTTATCTACTCACTTTCTTTCCATTGAAATTATCCATCAGGTATCATGTCCATATACTCCAGAACAAACACGTATGGTTGAAAGACGTCATAGAATAATAAGAGAACTTGGGATGACCATGTTGTTTCATAGTGGTACCCCTCTCTTTTTATGGATCGAGGCATTCGCTACGGCTGTTTATCTAATTAATCGCTTACCTACGTCTTCCCTTAGCAATGAAATACCATACTTTAAATTGCATAATACCCACCATGATTACACCTCCCTTCGTGTTTTTGGCTCTAATTTTTTTCCTCACACATGGGATACGTGAAAAAATAAATTTGATGCGAAAAGAGTCCCTTGCATTTTTCTTGAATATAGCGACAAACATAAAGGCTACAAATATTTTCATCCTTCTAGTCGCAAATTTATTATTTCTCGTCATGTGGTGTTCGATGAATTATTTTTTCCTTACAAGGATACACACAAATCTACACCACCTACACCTTATATTATTAGTAGTTATGATTCATGGCTATCTGACTCTAACATTTCTTCTACTTCGTCTACTATAGGACCACAAATTGTCCGAACAGTAACTGTCGGATCAGCTGCACCACCTATCGAAACAGTTGCACCAACTGTCGAAACGGTTGCACCAGCAGACTCACCAGTCATCACCATGCTCCAACTCTTTCTCAACAATACCACTGCCACGTCCACTCGACCGACATCCAGTAGTGGTAAAACTCCACTTCATCCTCCACTCGATGAGGTCATATTACCGCCGCCACCTGAATAAGAGCCCGAGCAAAACCAAGCACCTCAACAAGCACCCCCACCCCTACGAACCATTATCCCCCGATCACAAAGTGGAATCCTTAAGCCCAATCCAAAATATGCCCTTTCGTCTTTCGTTCTCTCAGTTAATATCCCCCGAGAACATCGTAATATACAATCTTGCACTTAGTCACCTAGGTTGGAAACTAGCAACTGAAGAAGAACTTGAGGCATTCCATCAAAATGACACTTTGAAACTTGTTCCTTGGACTTCGGACATGCATGTGATTGGATCGAAATGGGTTTTCAAACCAAAACTCAAACACAATGGTTCCTTGGATAGACTTAAAGCTCGAGTCATTGCAAAGGGTTATCACCAAGTTGACGAGTTGGACTACGCTGAAACATTTTATCCGGTCATCAAACCTGGCACCATTCGAGTTGTTCTTACTGTTGCGCTTGTTCGGAAGTGGCCTATACGTCAACTTGACGTAAAAAAAATGCCATTTTACATGGTTTAATCTCCGAAGAACTCTACATAGCACAACCCCCAAGCATGGCAGATTCTCAACATCTGAACTACGTTTGCAAGCTTCAAAAATCTCTCTATGGTCTCAAACAGGCACCTCGGGCTTGGCTCGATCGTTTTAATACATTTTTTTATTACAATATGGTTTTTTTTAGTTTAGTTGATCCCTCTTTGTTTGTCTATCATTCAAGTCTTGGGACATTAATTCTTGTTCTTTGTGTAGATGACATGTTTTTAACTAGTTATTCTACTATTCTTGTTACATCCTTTGTTGAAATTTGAGCCGCGAATTCGCTATAAGGACTTGGGATTCATTCATCACTTTCTTGGAATCGAAATCTCTGAAACCACATATGGACTCCAACTTTTACAAGCACACCTTTCCCATACCATTCTCGAGTGTGCTACCATGGTGGATTGCAAGCCAATGAGCACACTATAAAAGATCCATGTCATCTAATGAATTTCTATTAGAAGATCCAAGATGTCACTATAGAGGACTAGTCGGTGCTTTACAATATCTCACTCTCACAAGACCGAACCTCTC
This sequence comes from Erythranthe guttata, assembly GCF_000504015.1. The sequence goes on along the minus strand of NW_012194890.1, from coordinate 1,156,880 downwards.
ATATAGTGTTAATAATGTCTCTCAATTCATGCATTCTCCCACCCTTATTCATTTAAAAATCATTCGGCACATCTTATGCTACGTTAAAGGCACAATTGATATCATTTTACATTTTACTTCCCACACTTCACTTGATCTTTGTGCTTTTTCTGATGCAGATTGGGTTGGTTGTCCCTCTACAATTCGATCTACTACTGGATATTGCACATTCCTTGGACAAAATCTCTCTCATGGTGTGCAAAAAAACAAAACACTATCTCACGGTCTAGCACTGATGCCGAATACCGCGCCATGGCAAACACGATCGCTGAACTCACGTATGGCTAACGTTCATTCTCAAAGACCTACTCGTCCCACTGGTCTCTACCACAAGTCTTTTTTTGGGGAAAAATTTTTAACCCCCCCCCCCCCCCCCCCCCCCCAATGGTAAGAAAACCTGCGCCAAACCCCCGCGTTTTTTTTTCTTACGTAATACCCCTTGTGTTTCATTTTTTCTTGCATGAAATCCTCATTTTCGTTAGCAGTTAACACCGTTAACTATAGATGGAATTTTATGCAAGTTTTTTGTAACATAGGGGGATTTGGTGCATGGTTTTGCAGCACAAGGGTTGTTTACGCAAAATTAATGTATTCATTTAAAATTCAAATTATTTTCTTAAATTAAGTTGAATACATCTATTAATTTAAAATATGAAAATTAAAAAAATTATATTCGAGACGAAAGTTGGAACGAATTCTCAAATTATTTATGTTATCTTTACATATAATTAATCCAGAATAAAGTATAAAAATATCTAATCATTCTAATAAAATAATTATATATTTTCAAAAAATCAAAAAATTTAAATACATTAATAAGTTATATCATATAAAAATGGATTTTTTTTTTATATAAAAAAAAAACGTTCACCACACCTATTAAATTTCTATTTTTCGTATTGTAATTGAATAAATGTGTTCGACTTAATTTAAGGAAATAATATGAAATTTATGAATAAATTAATTTTGCATAATACCTCTCTGTAATAAAAAATTTACATAAAATCCCCTCTACAACTTTTAACCGAAAAGAGGATTTCGTGCAAAGTAAAATAAAAATAGGGGGTTTTACGCAATAAAAAAAAACACAGAGAAATTTGGCGGATGTTTTCCTTAACACATGGGGTTTTATGTTGTCTACCCCTCTCTATTGTGACAATATAAGTGCTCTTCGTATGACAATCAATCCTGTCTTTCATGCTCAAAGTAAACGTATCGAATTGGATTACCATTTTGTGCGAGAATGAGTTGCTCTAGGACTTCTGGTCACTAAACACATCTCTAGAACAAATCAAGTTGCAGACCTCTTAATCATTTTTCGAACCAAACTCTATCTTCTAGCTCGGCATATATAGTTTGCTGGACGGTATTGCCAGAACCCCAACTGTGGAAGAACTGTCAATATTAATAACATGGGCATTTTTTAGGAATTCTTACAATAATCATGAGTACCAAATACAATAATAAACTCAAAGAATTCGTGTCTCAAATATATTTAAAAATAAAAATCATGGATTAAATTATTAAAGAATTGGTTATAATAACTTGTTTTCCCATTTCAAGAACGAATTTAAAAAAAAAAAAAAAAAAAGAATTAGAGATGACAGCCACAGCAGAGGTAGAAGAAGCAGAGGGTGGAGACAAGAACAATGGGTTCAAAACATAAACAATCTTGAAAATAACTTCATCCACTATTAAACTCATATTCTTCGTCTTTGATTTCAATCTCAATCGCCACCACTCTTTTCTCACTCCCTTCATATATTGTTGACTGTTGACCAAATCCTCTTCTCCAATTCTCTAATCACTTTGTATGTGTGTGTGTGTGTGTGTGTGTGTGTGTTTTTCTTTTTCTTGTTTTTGTTTGTGTTGGCTGTGTGTTTTTTCTTGTTCTTTTGTTTGCGTTGTATGTGTGTCTTGTTCTTGTTTGTATATATATATATATATATATATACATATATATATATATATATATATATATATATATATATTGCATTGATTGTATCGGATTATTACAAAGTAGTATAGTATAGTTGCTGGCCGAAGCTGGTGTGGTACTGTCAAACGGCTATTAGCGCCGGGCTACTTAATTAACACTAATTAATTGTCTTTTTTAATCATTCGAAGTTACGTAAACCCACTCTAATGTAATAGCTAGATAGCAAACTATATTAAAGATGTAAACCAGGCTAGCTCAATCATATGTGACGAGCTCGACCTATAAATTGTTGGTAAATGAGTTCGATATTCGGGTCATGAGACAAATATTAATTACTCTTTAACTTGACCATGCACCACTTACCTTCTCTTGCTCTGTGATGGTGTATGATCTACACCCTCAAGACCTCCTTCCAAAGCCAACTCCCTTGACCACAGAAAAACCCACCGAACATCGGTCATTTGCTGGAGAAGATGAATTCGACGAACGGAGAGTATAAATTAAAAGAGAGAGGGTTTGGAAGAGAGTATAAAGTATTTTTATTTATGTTAAATCGTACCCTTGATCGGGTATTTACATTCATTTATATACAGAATTTCTACTTAGGCATTTTCTAATTTAGGATCTCTTTATTTATCTAATTACATTGATTGTTCAATTATTCTTCTTAATTCACATGTTTTCCTTATCTATTTAGAGAGCCCATCTTTTGAGTCTTCTTTTCCAACGGCTCTCATTCACCTCGTCACCTACCCCACTGATTTGTCTTTAGCATGTTCGGATGGCTGGCGAACTTGTTAGTCGCGAGCTTCCAAGGACTTTGTCTTTGATGTGTATTGGGTCGGTGAGCCCGTTAAATCTCTTTCGACTCATACATTTAATCCTTATACTATTTAATAATCCCAATATGGGGAGTTTGGCCTAAACTTGCCAAACTAATCCCCATCATCTACTCCCCATATTCTCTAATGAACCGAACAAAGTGGTGCATTTGAGAATATAAAAACAAAGTGATCTCGTTCGTCCAACTGCCTCAAGAACAAGCGAATAATGTCAATCTACATTATCATTGTCGCGGCGTCGTCTCGAGATGAAAATGAAAATATTGTCCGCCAATCAAGAAGTAGATGACGAGCTCGTCGATACTGCCGGCGATGTTAGAGTATGTGACCAACAAGCCAACTTGTGGCTGTGGTCTTTCCATTTATTCTTGTAATAAATAAACCTTTTTCGTATTAATGATAAAACACCTTGGCATGCTATATCTTTGTCCCTTGTTCCAACATAGATGTAGTCCTTACAGTTATTACAAGTACTTGTAATTGATTTTTTAGGATCATGAGATATTTACTTAAATATTATAACTGTTAAACGTGTTCTTAGTCGAAGGGTTACGCCACCAATGAGGATATCGGCCTTTCCCATTAGGAGACTAGCACTTAGTGTATGTGTACTGCATCTCATCAGTAAACGGTATTGTGATATCGGCATGCATAAGTGGGTGCTCGTAAGTTGACGAGTTCACTGAACTCCATCACCCTAGAACTCTCTAAGTGGTTCTCAATAATCGAGTAGAGATCTCTATGGTATAGTTGTACACCATTAGTCCTTAAGACCTAGACATCACCGTGACTTCACTAGAGGACCAGCTGTATCTTGACCTGTCCCTGAATTCCACCGAGGACCGCCCCCAAGGGCCAGTGTTCGCGCAGTCCGAAATCTAGTGGGAGGTATGTGCATTGTAGTCGGGGATTCGATCGCTAGAATAGTCTTGGATGTCCTCTGTGTTCTCATAGTTTGTAATCTTTAAGTCTCTGGCCAGAGCTGACTAAGTGATGATTAGGGAATTCGATTCTCTAAGTCATGCACGTACCGATTACAACACTAAGAACGATCGCACATTTATTGAACTACTAAGGAGGTCTCGATGAACCAATGCCTCTAGTTCAATTGGGGCATATGAATCGAAAGGATCGTACTATAGGTTAACTATATCAAAAGGTTCTTGCAGGCACTTCATTTGTATCTAGGGAATCATGACGCGTAGTTGCTAGACGCCAATCTTGATTCGTTGGGTGATTGAGTTGAAACGAGCTTCATCTTAATCGTAACTCTAGGGACGAGTTTGAACCACAAAGGGTTGTGGACCCACTGCTAGCTTACACCTGAACCATCAAGGGTCACGCTGCTCATGCACTCGAGTTCTTTGAATAAACGGTCAAAGATAAAAATGTTTAATCTTTGCATGATTGGAAGTCAATGTGATTGAATCCAACATTCGTAATTTGAAATTATGAATGAGAATAAGAAAAGGAAAAGAATAGGCGAACATCTTAGTGAACTTTCTAAATTGGGAAGTTTCGAAATTTAGAAGGTTCACTGAATTAGGGTTTCCACTTTTAGAAATTGGAAATTGAGAATTGGCACTCGTAATGACGAGGACGTTTCAATGATTCCAAAAATGTAATCGTTATAATTTTCCGATCATTGAGTTGTGAGAAACGAGCGAATAAAGACTAACGAAATTAAGTTGTTGGGCCCGGTCCAACTTAAGCCCGTTAGAGCTTTTATACAAGACACTATAAATACAAGATCTATAGGTCTTGCACACACACAACACACAACACAATAAAAAACCCTAGCAGTTCAATCTCACAACCCTCGGCCACTCTCCACCGCCGCCATCGCCGGAATCAGCCTCACGCGCCGATTGCTATTGGTAGCTTCTTTCCTTTTATCTTTTTCTTCCGTCTATTCTAACTTTTGCATGTCTAGTGCCACGTATTTAGTAGATCTCAGTATACGAGGTGAAATCCGAGAGGAGGAAGACGAAGGAGTCGAATTGCCGAGAAGCCATCGCCGAAGCACTGCCGCACGCGCCTCCACGAGCCGCCCGAAGACCGCTCGTTGATCTCACGAGCCACCGTCGTTGAGTGCGTCCGTCGCCGCTGCACCGCCGTTGCTCCTCCCGACTGCACGGATTAGTTTCTGTGGCAGTTTGCTTCAATCCGAGAATTTGCCTCACGCTTCAAGAGGTAATTTTCGGATCCGTATTTATTAAGGTTTTAATTTAATTAGATTAAATTATATGTTAATGTTTGCATTATGAGTTTTCGTGAATTGTTACTCGTGATTGTTTGTATGAATTCGTGATTTACTGCGAGCATGCTATGTGATTTATTATTGAATTAATTATACGCATGTTGTACTTTAATTTTTGCTGGAAGCATTAAGGTACGCAATTAATTGCTTAATATGAGTCGAGCATGTGTTTATATGAACTAATCCGTTTCTTTCATATAATTTTTTTGTTTTCCGCTGCGTACATGTGCCCAATTCCCAACAGGCGAATCATCTGAATGAACTTCCTCTCTTTGCCCGATCTATGTAATACAATATTTTGTGTTTATTTTGATCCCCATGGCGAACCGTTTGGTCTTTATAGTTTCGAGATGATCCTCTTTTCGCTTCTTCCTCTAGCAACAATGCAAGAGTTGCTCCAATCCGTGCAACTATATTTTGATTAAGAGTCTTTTTTGTTGGGAATTGGCAAGCAGGAAAGTATGCCTTTTTCTTTCGTATTTAGGTCGCGTCATCGTATGCGTCTATTTGACGTGTTAGGCTTCTAAAGTATTCCAACATGTGCTTTCTCATTTAGGTCACATAGATGTGTGCATTTATTAGATGGGCTAGGCCTCTAAGGTATTTTAATCTTCACATTTAGGTCGCATAACTTTGTACATTTGTTTGCATAATCGTGTGTATTTGTTTGCATTTAGGTTGTATAACGTGTGCGTTTGCATTTATGTCGCGTGTTTTCAATTTTTCGTTTTTTTTCCGGAGCAAGGGCTCTGAGGAATTTCAACCTTAGTGGTTACCTCGCGAACCTGCTATTGTTATTTTCGAGCAAGGGCTCCGAGTTTTTTCAACCTTAGCGTGTATGTCGCAGGGCACTCTGTTTTTGTTGTTTCGGGAGCAAGGGCTCCGACGAATTTCAACTTAGTGGTTACCTCGCGAACTTACTACTGTAATTTCAAGCAAGGGCTCTGAGTTTTTCCAGCCTTAGCATGTAGGTCGCGGGCCTTCTGCTGTTGTTTTCTCAGAGCAAGGGCTCCGAGGAATTTCAACCTTATTAAAAACACATGTTGTATTATACACAAAATAAATAAATAAATAAATAATAGTAATATAATTACCAGAATGAGAATCGGGCACCCACAAACTACGTTCATCCCAGCGCGACTAGCAATACCCAATTGTCGGTACATGTTTGCTAAGCACGCTGCAACCCACAAATATTGGTTGACTCCGTCGATCATTCGTATAATGGCTTCATCATCAAAGATGTTTTGTCTACAAATAAAACCGACCCCAACAGAAACATCAAATATCCTTGCATCTTCTCCTCGTCCGTGGCAGACGGCTTTCTCAAGAGCTCTTTCACCATTGTCCAATTAATTCCCTTGTTTCGAAACATGTTAGTCGTAGTTATCACGCCGAGCCCCAATAGAGATGCAAGACTTTGGGAGCACTCTAATGATTTGGGAACTTCTGCAACTAACGGTCCGTCCACTTGCAATCCCATGATGTAAATGACAATGTGGAGCGTGATCGTCATCTCTCCCCACGATATGTGGAAGCAGTTATCGTATTGGGGGGCCAACAGTGTCGTAAGTGGTAAAACCCTGTTGCCTCCAACCTGCTAACCATCGTGTCATCCTGCGGACAGAGGTAGTTTTTCAGTGCTTTATTTCTCGACTCGATCCGTCCAGTATCACGACGTTCATGAATTAAATTGCATATATTAGATAGAGAAAACACAAATTATAATAATATATAAAACCCGTATTAAAAACAAACTTACATATCCATCACAAACGTATATCGTTATATGCGACTTGAACCAATGCATAACACCAAATTTTCCGGCCTTCCCTCGCACGGACCCTCCAAATACGACGGACCATCCAAAATTGGAAATTTACGCCACGACCACCTTTACGTGCCCGCTCACCACCATCATGATCATCATTGCCGTCATAATTAGCCACCATCTCCTCGTCATCATTAGCCACCATCTCATCGTCATCATCGGACGCATACTGCAACGGAGTACGAACATGACCGACTTGAAGATCATCGGCAATAGTTACAGAAGGCACGGCTCCGACTGCAATAGCTTCTTCTCTCGTTCTCTTCGCTTCTTCTCTTATCGTCGCTTTTCTTCTACGATCGGATGCAAGAACTCCCCAATCTCTAATACGATCTGGATCATCCGGATTTTTCGACTTCCCACCCAAAACTTTCATCAAACTCTTACCTTTTCCCGCAACATGACTCATTAAACGTTTCCCTTTATATCCGACCATCTATAATTTAACATAAAAACTAAATTAATATTTAATTATAAAAAATTAAACAAAATTATAGTTCTCGTGTGAAAACGAGCGAGCAGATTTATTTTTCTTGTGTGCAGGCACGCGAGGACAATAGATTTGCTCGCGTGTTTAAAAAAAATTAAAATAAATAGAGCTCGTGTGATTTTAGGCGAGCTCGATGAAATGAACTCACGTGGTTTGACACGAGCACAACCCCCCTTTCCGCCTAATAAAACACGAGCTCCATTGTTTTTAATTTTTTTCAATCAAAACATGCGTATTTTCAATTGCAAAATAAATAAATAAATAAATAAACAATAAAATATACATTCATTTTTCTCACGTGGTTCTACACGAGTAACTCCACTGTACTCGTGTAGAATCACGCGAGTACTACAAGATGCTTCGTTTAAAAATAAAATTAATAATCGTAATCTACGTAATGAAATAATAAAAAAATGTAAAAATCACCTCCGATCTATTGTCGTCTCGATCGGGATCTCAAATCGAACTCCAAAAGCTTGAGAGCGTTTATGAGAATATTTACCTTTTGATTTTTGAAGAATGGGAAAAAAAATACCTACAAATTTAAACGGTGCCTGCACAAATCATCTCAGTATAAACAAAGAAGATAGATTAGCTAGCTATAAAAGAAAATACTAGTATTAACAAAGACGATAGATTAGCTAGCTATAGAAGAAAATACTATTATACCTTTTAGGGTTAGTAGCTTCAACAAAATGGTATGCCCAAAGAAGAAGAGTCGAAGAGAAGAGGCCAATTCCATCAAAAAAAAAAAAAGGAGAAGAGGCCAACAGAGCTTGATAAAAAAATGCAGTAACTTTGGTAGTTTTTTACTATTTTATTTCTTCTCTTTTATATTTTCATCTTATCTCATAAATTGATGGACATTTCAGTGTAATTAATTTCTAGAAAAATACAGTTTTTATTCCTCAAGTATCCACCAACTTCATATTTGGTTCCCCATGTTCACAAAAAACACATTTAGTTTCTTGTGTTTCAAAACTTCAATATTTTTAGTCATTTCCGTTAATTTTCCGTTAAAACTAACGGAATCAAGCGTGTGCCTATTACAGCCTTAACTGACGAACTAACGGTAAAATGACGAAAATGACCAAATGTATTAAATTATTGAAAAATACGGGATTAAATATATTTTTATATGAACATGGAAGACCAAATGTAGAAATCAGTGCAAACTTGAAGGATGAAAACTGTAATTTTCTCAATTGTTTGATTACAAACTTAAATAACTATTTAGTTAAAGTACTATGTATTTTCTTTTTGTATTGTACTTAAATATATATTCGAAAATTTGGACTAGGGAGATTTGCCTGTCTGTACATAAAATGATAAAACGGTTTGACATGTACAGGCCCTTGAACCCTAGGCAATGGCTTTGTCCAAGGGTTTGCAACTGCACACCCTTAATTTAAAATAAATAAAAAATATAATATTAAGTTTAAACATGATTACTGTTAATCATAAATTTTTCGAGTTTGCAAAATATATACGAGACAAAAAATTGAGAACAAATAAATTTAATAATCAAGCGAAAGTAGATTACAATTTTCGGGAATTCCCCTGATTCTTCTCTCCTATTCTAAAATCAATTCAATGATATAAAAGCTTTTTCTTGAACTGAACAAGTATATATAAACATCTTGAATTTAAGTATGTTATGAATTCATGACGGAGGCTCGAAACGTGAGCTTGAGAGCTTGATATCTATCCATGTGAGTCTGTCTTTTACATGCACTGAAACCCTATTTTTATAGTCCCGAGCTAGGGTTTCTTGACTTGTAGAATGAGTCTGTCGTTTATAAAGCCCAAATATATTATGGACCTTGAATGAGATCCGATTTAATAATCGATTTATTAGATTATTAATTGGTGATTTATCTCAAAATTTCGAAGTCCACATTTACCAAATTAGACTGATTTATATTTCAAGTGGTAGAAGAGGTTGTTAGTGTAGAAGATGTTGGTCGTTTCGAACACCCACTTAATTAAACAAAGGGCCCATTTGATATACACCGCTAATATGGAACTTATATAGGGCTAGGTCCACCCCTAAAATTCTTTCTTTGATATAACCCCCTGGAGAGGTAAAAGTACCATTGGGCCCTTATGTTCAATTTCCACCCAACTGCATTCAGCACTTTCGCCCCTACATTCAGCATAATGTTGAACTGCATTTAGCATTTTAGGCCTTCATTTATCATTTTTATAGATTATTTTAATAAAAATATAAATTCTTATTTTATTATTATTTTTTATATATATTGTATTTTGTATTTTTTTATTTTTTTTATTTTTTTTTTATTTTTAATTTTTTTAAGTTTTTTAATTTTTTTAATTTTTTTAATTTTTTAATTTTTTTAATTTTTTTAATTTTTTAATTTTTAATTTTTTAATTTTTTTAATTTTTTTTGGATAATTTACTGTACTGAATTGACTATATATGACTACAGTATACCACAGTCATGTATAGTTATATGTAATCATGTACTGTCTTGTTACCCCAAAATTAATCTACACCAACAACAAAATTCACAATTTAATCTTGATATTATAAATCAACTAACGTAAAAAAAAATGAAAAAAACACAATCACATGCATATAATCTTTAAAACATGAACACGCATTACTATACATTAAAAAACACATAACATACATATAAATATATATTACTACACGTGACTATAGTTATATACAATTATATATAGTTATATAAGTGGCATAAGTCTGGAGTACTGTAGCATGATCCAACTTCACAAAGGCACTTCATCGAATTTTATTCTCTGCATGTCATAAAATTATAATAAAAGCAAAACCTGCGACAAAAAAATACGAGTTAAATAGCAAAATGGAACATGCGAGTTAGGTTACATGAAAAATACAAAAAAACATGATTTTTTTTGTTGATAAATTTATTGAACTAAAATCGACTACAAATGACTATAGTATACTACTAGTCCTATATATAGTCATGTATAGTTACATGTAGTCATGACTATACATGACTACATGTGACTGACTATATGTGACTGTATATGACTAAATATAACTTTATATTCACCTGACTCAAATCACCCATGTAAGTAACCACTACTGGTTAAATTCCTATTACAGACAAACAAAGCTCTCACACATTAGGTATTTCAAATCATTTTCAAATAAATACAAAAAAAAAAATTACATATATATGATTTATAATAAAAAAATCAAATTACATGAAAAATACAAAAAAACATGATTTTTTTTGTTGATAAATTTACTGAACTAAAATCGACTACAAATAACTATATTATACTACAAGTCCTATATATAGTCATGTATAGTTACATGTAGTCATGACTATACATGACTACATGTGACTGACTATATATGACTAAATATAACTGTATATTCATCTGACTCAAATTACCCATGTAAGTAACCACTACTGGTTAAATTTTCATTACAGACAAACAAAGCTCTCACACTTTAGGCATTTCGAATCATCTTCAAATAAATACAAAAAATAAATTACATATGATTTATAATAAAAAAATCAAATTAATCCAAAGAAAAATATTTTAATATTAATTGTTCACAGATCTTCAAAAACATAGTAGATCTGGTTTTTTTTAAAATAAATACAGTAAGTATATACAAATCAAACACCACCAATTCCAGATCTGAAATTCACCATTAGATCTGACACAAATTAAAATTTTCGAATTCAGTTGGTTTCATAAAAAAATAGCAAATTTCCACTATTTAAATCAACAATCTCTAAACACATAGATATAAACCACATTAATTAAAGCCTAAAACAAAACAATTGAATTCCAAGAACAGAACAAATAGATATATAAAAATGTGTGTGTATATATATATGAAGGAGGAGAAAAAGGTAGGGCTGAGTACGGTGAAAAGGTGCGGTGCAAGATGGTGGCGGAGCAGCGACGGGTGGCGGTGGGGGGCAGCAGCTGGCGGCGGAAGGCGATGGGGGGGGGGGGGGGTGCGGCAGTGGCGGCGGAAGGCGGAGGGGGGAAGCAGCTGGTGGCGGAAGGCGATGGAGAGCAGCGGCGAAAGGCGATGGGGGGGCAGCAGCCGACGACGGAAGGCAGTGGGGAGCAGCGGCGGAAGACGGTGGGGGAGCGGATAGATCTGGCGAGAGAGGAGGACATAGAGAGAGAGAAACAAAGAGAGAGAGAGAAAGAGAGGGGGAGAGATGTATCATTTGGTGGGTCACGTGAGATGAAGATAGGGTATTTATTTAATTGAACTAAAATGGTAAAATTGATATTTTAATTTGTCTAGGGGGGTCTATCAAATTAAGATTAAAATTTGGGTTTTTGACTAGGAAAAAAAAATCTATAGGACCTATCCATATATATTTTAAAAACTAGGGGTGTATCCCTCATTTCCCCTTAAACAAATTTCAAAATTTTATTTTCCAAATTTCCAACAGCATACACAACAAGGGTCACAAGACTCACAACTCACAAGTGGTATTTTTTCATATTTTAAAAAATATAAGGGTTACCAACCCTCATTAGGAGAGTTGGTACCTAGCCTTACCAATAGGGTAAAAGGTCTAGGGTTCGAGTCCCCCTCCCCCTACTTCCCCTTGTAATGACTCGAATTATTCAAAAAAAAAAAAAAAAAAATATAAGGGTTAGATTGAAAAGTGCAACTTAAATTCATTTACCACTCTTTAAATTTTTAGTCCATAATTTTTATTCAAGTATAATTTTTTTTATATATCCATATATATTCAATTTCGAACTCCTTTAAATAAATTCGTGAATTCGCTACTCGATACAAGATTTATGTATCTATTCAACAATTTCATAGTAAAGAATAAGAGAGAGAGAACTCCACAAATTATATGAGAGATTATGAGTAAGAAAATAATGGCCCTAATTTTTTTTTTACCTGTGTGATGAAATTTCTTACAGGAATGGCCCACAAAAGTGGTCCATAAGTATTGTCCACTTTTAATTAATACTAAACATATACCTCTTTCCTAATTAGTCTTCATAAACTATAAAAAGGGATTTGTACTTTAATCAAAAGTTTATGCTTCAAATCAAAGACTTTGTACCTCCAATACAGGCTTTATCCCCCTAATGACAGTGAAGAAAAGGCTATTTTATATTGTTCATTACACTTGAATTTACTATTTCACCCTCAAGCATACCGTTGTGAGATTTATTTTTTTCCTTTTTAATAGAACACTTCCTAATTAAAAGTTTGTTTGAGAAAGATTTCTTTACGGGTAAAATTCGTTTTGCATTCCTGTACTATACGAAATGTATTATTTACTCTCTAATTTTAAGAAAATATCAAACACCCCCTACCGTTACAGATTCTATTAGTCAAACCCTTTTAACCGACTGTTGCAAAGAAGAGTTGGTTTTTTTTTGTTTGTTGACGAAAATACCCTGAAAAAATCTCTAGGCTTAGTTTTGGCCATTTTCATTAAAAAATTTACTCTTTTCAGCCTTTTTTTTAATTACTTTATTCAGTAATTTTTCACTCTTTTCAAAACTTTTTTTTTCCATTTCTGCATAAAAAATTGAAAAATCGAATCAATAAAAATGAAGTCAAATTATGAATGCAAAAACTCTAAAAAGAAAAATTGAAAATCCCTAAAACCTAAAATTAAATTGAAACCCTAATTTGAAAGAGTTGCAAATTAAAAACAAAACTTTTCATATTATAATCGCAAATCTCCAAAAAAAGAAAACTGAAAACCCATAAAATCAAACGCTAAAATCGACAAAAAAACCCTAATTTCAATGAACGCTAAAAATAGTCATCAGTCCTAGAAAGTGAAACAACCTAGACAAAAATTAGGGGATTCTATCAAACATAATGTGGGATAAAAGAGTCATTGCACAATCAAATTTAACACCGTTAAGAGTTTGACCATTGACCCTGAAAAATAGGGGGCATTTGATGTTTTCTATTCATCAGGAGGGCAAATGATATCTTTCGCATAGTACATAGGTGCGAAATGAATTTTACCTTTCTTTTACTGATATTTTGTTTGCATCTAAATTTTATTGTCACGGATGATTTCTTAACATAATTTTCCGAAAGACCAAAAAACAAAAAAAAAACAATTTTTGTGCATTTCGTGTATATTAACCCGAAATGCCTTTTGCAAATTCAGGTAAATGTACCTGAAACTGTTCAATTAATTATTTTTAAAATATCATAATTTGGATAAATTTACTTAAATTTTAGAAATATAAATACTTCTAAACCGAATACAAAGTACACAAACACTGCAACACGATAAAGTATATAAATGTAATTTTAGAAATATAAACAAGTAAGTATATTTGCTCGATCACGATTTTAGGTTCATAATCTTATTGAAAGTGTTTTTCATAATTGTTTGGAAAAAAAATCAATAAAATGTTATACTTGATTATAGTAATATGTGCTTATTTCAACATTATATAGATTTCGAATTTAGAAAAAAAAATTAGTACGTGTAAGAATGAAAAATAATGAATTAATATTATAAATGGGTACTTGAAATGTTAATAATCACTTCACCCAAAATTTCAAACTCGAAATTTCATTGTGGCATGATTTTGATACAATGTTGAATGACTACATGAACTATGTGAAGACTGCGGGTACGTTCATAATACAAACTAGGGAACACTTTTTTTCTTAAATTTGGTTAAGTACTTACATAGTTAAACGAAACTCGAATATCGGGATAATTAAAAAAAAAAAAAAAAAAAAAAAAAAAAAAAGGAAAAGAAAAAAAAACAACTAAAATTTGAAATTCATGGCAATTGAAACGACGTCATTTGAATTGCAAATGCAGCAAATTTGTCAAATTCAGGTCATGTTGACACGTTTTTGTGCGTACATTTACACTTTTTCAACTTCCATTTTATTATTTGGTCATGTCAAAAGCTATACTAATTTTTTATTTTTTATTTTTAAATTGGTCTCATAAAATGAATTATAATTAATAGATATAAAAGAAGTTCGAATTTTGACACAGAAAAAATCAGTCCTACTAGGATAAAACTATAGCCTGAGATATAAGGGTACCATCACAAATATGTTTATTTATCATCAAATTTTATTTTAGGCTGCAACATAAAATATATGTTTATATACAAATAAACATCTATAAATTACTACAATCAGAATAAATAAAATTCTATTAATTTAGCAAAATATTAAATTATCGAACTAATAATTTAGTACTCCATCCGTCCCATTTTATATATAGTTTTAGGTTGTTGAACACATTAAGAAAATCAATAAATGTGCATTTGTTATAGTAAAAAAGTAGAAAATTACTAAAATAACCTTCTAATTAGTTATTTTTCAATTAATTAATTAAGAGTGATAAAAAAATAAAATTTAAAATAGTGCAATTAATGCTCAATTGGATTGTAAAGTAACAAATAATTTGCGATAAAAAACTCTTCAAAGAGACAAATAATACAGGATAGAAGAAGTAGGTTTTTACCGAGTCAAAATAAGAAGAAACTATTATTTAATCAAAATTATTAATTCGCTACTTTGAGTCTCGATAATCTCAGTAATTATTATTCATGGTTTATGATACATTATCAAAACTTTAAATTTCGAGATCTTGGAGTAATTACTCAATTGCAATGTACCAAATGGCAAAATCTACAATCATAATTTTACCCATTTATGTTGGTATTATGCTCATTTTTTTTTTTTTTTTTTTTTTTTTTTTTGAAAGAAGAGAAAATTTTATTAGGCCATATTGGCCAAATCATACGGAAGCGTAAATCCTTCAAGTGTCTCAATACATTGAAGATGAGCAAGAGCGTGAGCTAAAGAATTGCCCGAACGCTTAACAAACGAGAAAGAAAAACTCGTGAAAACATTTGCTAAATAAATGCATTCATCGATGATTGCGCCGAATGGTAACATGTCACCTCCACCCGCTCGAAGTGCCTGAATCACCTGCAAAGAATCACCCTCGAAAATAACTTCGTTCCATCCGTTCATAGATGCTAGCATGATGGCATGTAGAGCAGCCATAGCTTCACCTTCAACGGGATTAAGATTTCCATCAATTAGTACCACTTTCCATCCAACGCATATTCTTTCATGGTTCCGTGCCACCGCTGCAACCGCCAACTTTGGTTCTCCACGTCGTATAGCGACATCAAAGTTGATCTTCAACACCCCCATCTCCGGTGGCTTCCACTCCGTCGGGTGAATTAGTTGAAGACTAGGATTAGGCCTGATTTGATTGGATTTGAAGTTTACCAGATAATGGCTACACCAACTAGGCAGTTCGTCGGCACCTATCACCTCCTCATTGTGAATCTCTCTGTTACGGCTCTCCCACGCCTTCCATGCGATCACCATGGCCCATAAAAAAATGTTCTCATCTAGCGAGTGTTTCATATGGAGCCACCATTGCCACGGGGATGAAAATGCCGCACTTGGGTTGATGCCAAAAGGTGAGTTTTCCCAAACCTTGTTCATTCCTTTACATGTAGCGATAACATGTAACGTTGATTCGTTACTAGCTCCACAACGACGACAAGCAGGTGAGGTAATAATCCGGCGACGATGCAGCTCCTCATTGGTTGGTAGATTATTTCCACAAAATCGCCACAAAAAAATCTGAATTTTAGGTGGTATAGGCAACCGCCAAATGCATTTCCATTCACGATTATTTGTTCCACTAATTGAACCATTATTTCCGATACCCATAGGACTAGATAAATTATGATTATTAAGAATCATGTGATAGGCAGATCTCACCGTGAAGTTACCTTTCGGCGAGTGGTGCCACACCCAAGAATCATTTGTGTGAGGTCCGCCTAATGGAACCCCCAAGATCCTATCCACGTCCACTTCCCAAAATATGTTATGCACAAGTTGTAAATTCCACGAATTAGAGTCTGATTCCAACAAGTCCGAAACTCGGTCTGGGAAAGCTGAGGATATCGGTCTAACGGTAATAATTTTGAAATTTCCGCCATCTCTGAGCCATGGGTCAGCCCATATAGATGTGTTTGCCCCGTTTCCTATCCGGCGTCGTAGCCCAGCTTGGAGATAAGGAATGGTTTTCCAGATACACCTCCACGTCGTTGACGGTCGGTAGCCAGCTCCAGCCATTAGAAGATTTCCGTGAGGGAAGTACCTGGCAGCCATAATCCGTGACATAAGCAGGTCCGGGAAGACTAAAATACGCCACGCTTGTTTCATGATCATTGCCGTGTTAAAAGCTCGTAAATCCCTAAACCCGAGACCACCTTGTTCTTTCGATTTGCATAAATCCTTCCACGAAACCCATGCCATGCCTTTACTGTCTCCCTTACCCCACCAAAAGCGTCGAATGACTCGCTCGATTTCCGAAATAAGTCCGTTGGGGAGAAAGAAACAGCTCATGATATAAGCTGGAATAGCTTGTAGAACTGATTTAATTAGCACTTCCTTGCCGGCTTGTGATAACTGCTTTTCACCCCAACCCTTTACACGAGTCCAGACCCGATCGCGCAGATATGAGAAGATCTTTTTTTTAGTCCGACCAATTAATGCAGGCATCCCCATATATCTATCATGGCCGTCGACTACCCGAAATTGAAGGATTTGTTGAATAGCTTCTCGTCGATCTAAAGGTGTCGCCGGACAAAAACACATTGTTGATTTGTCGATATTTATTTCCTGCCCCGATACTCGTGCATATTTTGTGAGGATCGTTCTGAGAGTTGTAGCACACTCCTCAGTTGCTTTGCCAAATATGAACGTGTCGTCTGCAAAACATAAACTGGAAATCGTAGGAGCACTAGGAGCAACCTGAACCCCATGAAAGTCTCCCCTTTCCGTTGCTCTTGTAATCATTGCAGTCAATGCCTCTGCACAACAAATGAAGAGGTAGGGGGAGAGAGGATCCCCTTGTCGTAATCCTCGGGTTGGGCGAACCGAGCCAAACTGTGAGCCATTAAATAAAAATGAAAATGAGACCGAAGAAACACAAAGCATGATAAGTTCCACAAACTGAGGCGGTAATCCAAAACGAAGCAAAATCTTTTTAAGAAAACCCCATTCGATACGATCATAAGCCTTACTTATGTCCAATTTAAGAGCCATATAATTATTATTTTTATTAGAGTTAAGCTTGATAAAATGATTAATTTCATAGGCTACCAGGATATTGTCGGAGATTAGGCGTTTCGGGACAAAAGCAGATTGGGTACGAGATATTAGATCGTTGAGAATAAGTTTAAAACGATTTGCAATGACTTTGGCTCCAAATTTGTATATAACGTTACACAGGCTAATTGGTCTATAGTCTGTGATTCTTTCCGGACTTTTTACCTTTGGGATTAGGACAATATATGTAGAGTTCAAATCCGAGGGGAGTTTATGATGGTTAAGAAATTCAAGAACACATGAAAGGACATCAGACCCCAGAATATGCCAAAATTTAGTAAAAAAGATAACGGGGAGGCCATCGGGGCCTGGGGATTTGAGAGGAGCCATTTGAGAAATGGCTCGAGTTACCTCCTCCGCGGTGAAAGGCATAGAAAGCAAGTGACCGGCCGCACTAGATATCTTGTTCTCCACGTTCGTCAATACCTCTTCTATCTCATCCTCGTTTGGCTCGGTAGAAGTGAAGAGCTGATTAAAATAATCAGATATAATCTGCTCAATCTCATGATGGGATTCCTTCCATTCCCCGTCCGCTCCTTTAAGTCGTTCCATTCTATTAATTCTGTGACGCGATGTAGCCTTAGCATGGAAGAATTTAGTATTCCGATCCCCTTCTTGGATCCATTGAATCTTGCTGCGCTGCCTCCAATACAGATTATTATCCTCATATGCTCTTTCCAGTTCCAATTTCAAAACCCGAATCTGCTCCTTTGTTATTTCCGATTGTGTGATTCCCCGAAGATAATGGATCCGCCAGTTGAGTTGATTGATCCGTTTCCGCGGAGCCTGGACCGTGGCCTTGTTCCAATGAATAAGAGCGAGACGAAGACCTTTTTTCTTCTGCACAACATCTTCAATTGGGTCCGAGATCCCTTGGTTTTGCCAGTTTTGTTGAACAATCTCCTCACAATCGTCTCGACGTAGCCATATAGCCTCAAACCGAAATGGTCGTTTCTTTCTTCGTTCAGAATCTGCCTGAGCGGGGTCAAGGACGAGTTGAAGCGGGACGTGATCAGACCCTGAGTACGCCATATGATGTACCAAAGCTCTAGGGAACTTTAGTAACCAATCAGCACTAGCACATACTCTGTCGAGTCGACATCTGACCGTATATGGGTGGTCCCGGTTGTTCGACCAGGTAAAACGAGGTCCTTCAAATTCCAGATCCGTCAAACCACAATCATCAAGTGCTTCGCGAAAGGCCTCTATTTGTGCCGGGAGCCGGGAGAGACCACCCTCTTTTTCGTTGTTGCTAAGAATTTCATTGTAGTCGCCGCCGACAACCCACGGCAAGTTACGATGGTTCCTAAGTTGGCGGAGAATAGCCCACGATTCATGCCGACGAGAAATCTCAGGGAATCCATAGAACCCGGTCACTCGCCATTTGCTATTGTGGTTCTTGTCAAGAACCTCCGCATCAATATGGTTGTTCGAGTAACTAATGAGATCAACCTCCACTTCTTTTTGCCAAAATAATATTAAGCCTCCAGAATTCCCCACCTTATCTATTCCAAACCCGTTCAAATTCCAACGTCTTTTCAATTTTTCAAGAAGAGGACGTGTTCCTTTCGTTTCCGAAAGGAACACAAGCAGGGGCCTGCAATCCCGGAGAATGTCTCCGAGAACGTGAATTGTCAAGGGTGCCCCGAGCCCTTGACAATTCCAGAATATGCAACTCATTGACTCCGGCGGGACTGCCTAGCAGTCTCCGCCGTTGAACTCATATCCTCGTCATTAAGGCAAAGAAGTTGTCGTTTCCCCACATTTTCTCTATCCTGTAATTCCACATCTGCTGCCTTTTTCTTTTTTCGATGATTATTAGGAACTGTCACCACTTTCCGGGCGAACGTATGCTTCCCCATCACCTGGAAACTAATCGGGTTGTTGACCAGACTTCCGTCATCACCGATGATATTTGGGTTTTGGTCTGCCAGGGGAGAGTGTTCAACTAAAGATGGGAGATTTTCCTTTTGAACGCCAAAATTGAAGATATTAGCCCCTCTTTGTTGAGCACGAGAGGTTGATTCCTTATTGTGCTCTGAATTCTTTACCCGAGGTTGCAGTGGGTTTCTAGGGTTTTTATCTCCGAGAGTGATAGCAGCACGTAGCCATATGCCATATGGCAGGTTTTCCCCCGGATCCACAAAAGTCTCTTGATAGCGGATAGGGCAGCGGTTCTCCGCGTGGCCAACGACACCACACAAAAAGCAGAAGTTGGGAAGTTTTTCGTACGTGAATGTGATCCATTCCTTTGAACCATTCGATAGATGAACATTCATGCCGCGCTTCAGTGCGTTTGTCACATTGATTTCCACCTTGATTCGCACATACGGGTAGATATCAGCTTGTTTGGGATTGAGAAATTCCTTAAAATTGCCTAGCTTCTGCCCAATGAGAGTCAACGTGCCTAGGGTTCTCTGGAAAGTAGGGAGATGATGAACCCGGACCACAATTTGCATCATGTTGATTGTCATCGATGTAGGGTCAATTATGGCATCCAGATCTGTGAGGAGTACTGCGTTCTTGTCCATGAGCCATGGGCATCCTGATTTTGCGTGCTTATAGTCCAATTGATGCTCAAAGATAAGGAGGAATTTATTCTGTCCAAGCGATTTAAATTCCCATGGTTTCACCGGTTGGAGTAGTCGGAGAAGATTAGCCTTGATCGTGTGCGCCGAAATTTCACGTGTGGTAGCAATACGTCCAACCAATTGGTGACCGCAAATCGATTCCCTTGGGATTTCTGGGTCCACCATAATTGATATCCCCTCTTCTTCATCTGCTGTTAGTGCGAGGCCATTCGCCAAGTTCTCGGATAGGCCTTCCATGGTTGCTGGTGATGAGACGAGGTGAGATAGATGAAGCAGTGAACGTGGAGAGCAGATCTGAATGCCGTCAATCTGCGAAGGGACGAGAGAGGAAGGGTTTTCACTGAATTAGATTAGGAGAATTAGGTTAAGGGAAAACATATGGGAATGAAACGAACCAAAAAGAAAAACTAAAACCCTAATAAAATAAAATATACGACAAGATTAATTAGACAAAGTAAATTTTATGATCGAATCGTCTGGAGAATCAGAAAAAGATCTCGATCTAGAGGATTTGCCGGAGCCCTCAAATCATCTAGTAGCTACTCCGTGTGGTGGTGTAAACGCCTCTCAGTTGGAGAGAAAAACCTGCCTCTCAGTTAGAGAGAAAAACCTTAATCATTTGAAGCCTAAAGTGTATTTTAAGTTCTATTCAACCTTACTGAAAAAACAAAAAAGTAAAATAATAGTGTGGGTATACTATAAAAGATATAAGGGTATTTAATGTTAATAGGATTAACCGGTTACCAACCTAATTAATTTTAAATGGTGGAACCACTAACGAAGTTCTAACAGAAATCATTTTCAAAACGGTGAAGACGAATACTAAAGAACTAAAGTTTACAAACATCTAATGGATTGTATTTTCTTGCTGCACTAGATACAAATATACAATACAAAACTGATAGTTGATGCAACATAATTTTCGTGATAATTTAAAGTGTTGAATTTACTTTGCACCCTTGTAACATTTACCCACTTCAAATTGGGATGACAATGGGTGGGTATAGAGCGGGTATTGCAAACTGCATCTCCGTCCCGCTACAGAAATCCTCATCCCCATCTCCATCAAATCCTTGAACTTTACAAAAATAATCCCATATCCGCTCCATAAAATCCTCACGGGTACTGGGGCGGGTAAAATTCCCCATCTATTTTTTTTAATAAATAAATATGCAATCTACTTATAATTTAAAGGCTTATTTCTAGGGTTGTTCATGGGTCGGGTCGGTTGAATATCGGCCGATTATCGGCCCGACCCGACCAACCGACTATTGCCAAAATGTAAAACCATTACCGACCCGACAATTGTGAGTCGGGTAACGGTTGGCAATCGACTTTGTCGGTTGCCGAAATAGTTCGGTTGCAAATTATCAGCCGATATCGGCCACAGTAAAAAAAAAAAAAAAAAAACAGATTTGCTGCTAGATTTAGAGGCCGATGTGCCGGTGAACTTCGGTATTGTACAATTTAAAATATTCTAATTATTAGAAATTTAGAAATTAATTACACACACATCACAGAACGGTTTTATCTATCCTACACCCGGTGAAGGTTACACCGGGTGATTTTTTACCGTTGATCTACACACACCAATGTGGGTGTGTGTGTGTTTGTGTGTATATTAATGGTAAAGATCTACCCGGTGTATTTCACCCGGTGTAGGATCTCAAAAGCCGAACGGTTTTATCACAGAGTTAAAAAAATGGAAAGTCTGTACATTGAGATTATTTTTTTTTTTACAATTGTGTCTTTCTCTCTTACACACACAAGAACACACACAAGTTAATGAATATCAATTTCATTTTCGTTTCACACAATTAGTATGGAGAAACATAAAATCTAAGCAATAATCATTCGTGTTTAAAAAAAATCAAATTAAATCATTCAAATGAGGAATTGCCCAATTTTAATTTGAGAAAAAAACGAAAAAAAAACCCTAGCCTTGAGTTTTTGCCCTTTAGAATGTAGAATGTAAAAGATAAATAGAGAGGGCCAGAGGTGGAGAGTTGGAGGAAGTAGCAACCCACCGGCGCAGGCGGCGATGACTGGTTGTGGCTTGCAAGAGAAATGTCGGCGGTGGTGTACTGGTGTTTATGTGGTGGAGTTTTGGTTTCTACTTCTGGATGCAGAGTTAGAGAGGAGATGAATAATTTAAAATTAGTATTTTAATATTTCCCAATAATTTAGTGAAGTCAAAGTCAAAACTCAAAAGGTTACAAAAAATATATTATATATAAAAATGAAAAGTCGGTTGGTCGGGTAATATCGGCCAACCGACTTTTCCATAAATTAAAAACTATACCCGACCCAACTAAACATGGGTCGGTTAAAATTATCGGCCCGACCAAAATGAGTCGGTTGGTGGGCAATTATCGGCCACAATAGTCGGGCCGATAATGGGTCGGTTGCCGGGTAAAACCGACCCATGAACAACCCTACTTATTTCTATTGTGAATTCTTGGAGGTTATGGATGACCACCATTACACTCTCCATTAAACCTATTTACCTCCACCATTATTCATCATTAAGGTCTTGTAACTCATGACCTTTGACTACCTTTTCTACACCTATAAATTAGGTGCAATGCATTGTATTTTGTACACTTGAAGATATGGAATAACATATTACATTTTCTCCCTACTTTATTCTCTATTTCTTGTATATTGTTTATTAGTTTCTCAACACGTTATCAGCACGATTGTTCTACTTTAAGTTTCGAGTAAAGATGATCCAAGGAAGATAATTTCTTATCCATAGAAGATGGAAAGGGGATTGTTTTAAATATTTTATTCTTTTTTTGGATTGATAAAATATTAATCATCTTAGTTTTGTTGTAGGTGATTTTTCGAGCAATTCACCAGTTTGTACTTCGATGTCTATTTTGGACCTGATAATGTCCGAATTTCAGAAAATGCAAAATACGAAACTTGTAGCATTTTCTGTTGGCTTTTCGGAATATTTTGAATCATCGAAATCGGATCTCGATCGAGGGAGATATGCTTAAAATACTCAGCTCTGCCAGTGCTGTCCCTTGTACGAATTTTTTGAGATGAACATGACGTTCTAAAAACAAAAGGGACGATTATAGGCCTGAGCCTAGTTTAAATACGAGATTAGAAATCTCGATTGAATATAAGTCTAAATGATAAGACTCTTGAGCATTTGAGTTAATGGGTATTCCCCATTTATAGTACGATTCTTTCATGATCAAAGTACTATAACAATTTTTATTATATATTGAGGCTTGAGGCCCAAATCGAGCACGTGCAATCAAGTGACTCGAAGAGTTGAGTAATATATTAAAAACAAAATCCACTTGGTCTCTAATTTATGTGACTTGAAAAGCTCCATCAATCGAAAAAGACAAGTTCATAAATTTTAGGCTCGAAGCCTAGTTTAAATATGAAAGCTTAAAAGCTTATATGGAGGAATATTAAATATAAAGGTTTGAAGACTAGATATCTCGATTGAATATATTAGACTCAAAGTCTAAGTGATGATACTCAAAATTGAATATTTTGTGTAAATGGGAATTTCTCACTCAAGGTACTATTATTTTATGATTAAGTACCAATTATAGGGCTTAAGACCCCAAATCAAGTACATAAATTCAAGGTACAAAACTCAATCCTTGAGATTTGAATGGTATATATGTACTCAAAATGAGTATTCATTTGTGGTACAATGATATCAAAAATATCATGTAGTTTAAAATTATCTTTGATAGTTTAAGAATGAACATAACTATAAAATTTGGATCATTGAAGTTAAAGATCCATTTATGTCTCATGATATCACAAAATATTTGTGTTACTGCTATGTGCCTTGAGGGCACAAGCCAAATATTTCTGTGTTTAGAAGACACCGAGCAAAATATTATTGTTTCATTTTCAAGAAACGAGTACTTAATTGGGGGTATGTGTCTTGAACACAGAAGTAAAAGTAACATTACATCTAGTCACTTATGAAGAAGAAGAGAGATAGTTATTTGATCATCTCTATAATTTGCTCTCTTTAAATCTTGACTTTGTTGTTTTAAAAACAAGTAAAATATTTCGATATACGTGTCTTAAAGATACATATAATGGACAATTGTAAGAGAAAATATTCTCTAATTTATGGATCTATAATATGATCATGAAGTTACAACATAAAAACTCAAGTTGCACTCGTAATAGCAAAATAAAGATTTTTAATAGCATATCGTACTATAATACGAGTTGTGAGCTAATACAAAACTCGTTCAATTGTTGTTATTCTTTGAAAGTGAAAACAACAATATTAAAAAAAAAAATCAAAGAGATATGTTGACAGTGAAAAGCTATCATGGTGCTCAAGCTTATTCACTATAAATTTTATCTCATCATTACAAGTGGAAGAGAGATGAGAAATATGAAAAATGATTGGACATATATCCATTTCACGATAAAGCATATTGATAAGCTTTGTGAAGCACCAACACAAAAGCAAAAGAAATTGCGTTGATTTTGGAGTCACGAGATTGACCAATTCAATTAAAGTTGCAAGTTTCACATCAATCTATGGAGGTATGTACATGATTTTTTTATATAATTGGTCCAGATGAGATGAAATTTCAAACCAAACGAAAAAAGGGGACCTGATTTTCTTGTTAAAATTCCAAATCCTCTGCATTTTCTCATTTTTCAAAATTCACAATTTACTCCTTCTAAATTTTCAAAAAATTTATTTTAGTCCACCAAATTTGAAAATTTTACAATTTAGTCGAAATGTTTTTCAGAATATGCAGCTCGTTCCTCTGATCATCTGCAATTATGAATAAATTTCAGCAGTTTCTGTTTCCACTGAAGTTTTAAAATTTGCAGCCTTGTCCAAAAATTTTCAAAACTTACAGTTTGGTCCCTAAATTTTCAAAATTTATAGTTTGGGCCCTGAATTTTCAAAATTTTGAAATTTGGTTATTTGTGTACCGAACCTGTTAGATTCTCAAATGTAGTTACTTTCATCTAGATAAAATCTATATTACATGGTTTATTTATTATGCAATATTTTGCACCCCTAATGGGAGATATTTCTATGGCATACATTGTCAATTGCTATTTTAATGAGACAATTTTTCCACCGTTAAGAAGGAGATAAGAAGCCGGTTCTTGTATAACGGCGTGAATTATATGAAATGATCTTTGTCTCATCTAGATTTGTGCATGGAAATATTTAAGCACAAAAGAAAAAAAGAATTCATTTGCAACAATTTTAATGTGTAAAATGCTAGATGCATTTATCGATAAAATGACAACTTGAAATTATTACATATGTTGCAAATGAGTGCAAGATAAAATGTCCTAGAAGGACACATTGCACATTAGACTTTGCCATGAAAGGCTTATAAACGAATGTCCTCGAATGACAAATTTCACATTGTGATTGCATCGTGAATCCCTAAATGGGTGAAAAATCATTATGGTACACAGCTAACCAATTATACTTTATACATATAAGAGGGGGAGATATATATGTTGGTTCGAATGAATAACACCCTTATAAGTGGTGTGAATACCGTTCAATTAAAGTTTACTAGCGCTAGTAGCATCATACTCTCATCCTATTAATTATCTCATTCATGAAAGGATTCATCTTAAAGACGATGTTGGGGGACGGCTCAGCACCAATATCCATTACTATGATATGAGAATACTTGCCACTTATGCTGACATAAATGAAATACATATTTGGATGAGAAAATCATTGATGACTATATGGTAGCTACCAAGACTATTATATAAATCGAGTCATTATGTGCCAATAAAGAGTTGATTGGCAAATGAAACATGGTTAGCTTGTTCTCTAAGTGAATACAGAGACATTTGAGACAATTAGTTCTCAATTTTGTTGTTGTACCGATATAGTATCTTAAAGAATTGTAAATTCTTTTCGAATGAATATTCATGTACCAAATTGAATTTTTTTATATTGAGTTTGAAAATAAAGTGGACAAGTAGTCATCAATACTCCCTCCACATTGTGAAACTCAAAAGCGCGCGTTTTGTCCATGTAGGACATTTGTATTGAAATAAATAATGAGCTTAAGCACATAAAGTATTATGAAAAACTTTATTGATGCAATATATAAGATTCTCTATAAGAGAAAAATACATGGTACATGAAAAGATATGGATCTCTACAAGAGATCGTACCCACAAAGGCTACAATCCCCATATAATTCTCTAAGAAGAATCCGGTAACGGAAAGTGAAAGAGTGAGCTATTGATTGATTATAAAGAAATATGGGGAGTACTTAAGATGTTATCGAATAACTATATGCAATTGTTTTATAACGTGAAGAGCTTGAAGCTCGTACATTGTAATAGATGTCGACATCTATTGGTCATTAATATTTGCATTCACAAATGCAATTGACCATGATTATTTGAAATTATTTATGAAATGAATTGTACATTGACTTGCGGTCATCACACATAAACTTGTGAAAGGCTTTAGTGCAAAAGTGCGTAAAATTATTGCGGTACATTTGAATACCTTTTGAAAAATATATTTTCGATGCAATCAATTTATGGTATTCAAAATTATTTGACATGCACCATATGGATGCAATTACCGCATATCATACTTATATGGATCATAAATTTTTATTTCAAAGAATTGGAAATGCTTGAAGCATATAATAAGAGGTCTCGTGAGTTAAACTGTACGAATGATCCATTTACATATTCAAGAATATGGTATTGTCACCTTAGTGAATCCTTGTTTACAAAAGGAATAATCAAATAAATTGATTTCCATTATCATTTGGGGCGAATTAAATCTTGTGTAAACTCATGAAGTGCTCACAAAGATCATCAATTATTTGATGAAAGAATTCGAAGTGAATATATCTTGGGGGAATATATTTTGCATTGATCTGCAGATCGAGCATTAGTCGAATGAAATATTTATCCATTATTTGTTTGTGTATGATAAAGCTCATTCGTTGAGTAAATATATGATTGTCCGATCTTTCGACATAAGAAATATGTTCTCGTTCTCGATAAGATAATGAAGACCTTGGTCCTAATATATGGGATAATGTTGTATGATTGCACCAACGAGATTTTGGCTATATCAAGGGAGATAGCCAGGAATTATTGAGTTTTCTAAAGTACTCGAAAGTTAAAAAAAAAACGACAACATAAGCAGGTATTGGTGACAATCAAATTACAAGTTTACAAATGCATACGTTAGAGATCTATCACTACATAATCCAGAAGATCATCTAAGTTCAATGTCTCACGTCGAAATCAGAAGGAGCGTTATCAATAGGTCTAACACTGTACTCTTTTTCCTTCGTCCATGTTTTTATCTCATTGGGTTTTCTTGGCAAGGTTTTAACAAGGCAGTGTCACGCTCACAAACTTCAGATGGATTTGTACTCTTTTTCCTTGTTTAGGTTTTGTCCCATCGGGTTTTCCTAACAAGGTTTTCACGAGGCATATTCCATAGATGGTGGACATCCAAGGGGGAGTATTGTGAATTCTTGGAGGTTATGGATGACCACCATTACACTCTCCATTAAACCTATTTACCTCCACCATTATTCATCATTAAGGTCTTGTAACTCATGATATTTGACTAGCTTTTCTACACATATAAATTAGGTGCAATGCATTGTATATGTTGTACACTTGAAGATATGGAATAACATATTACATATTCTCCCTACTTTATTCTCTATTTCTTGTATATTATTTATTAGTTTTTCAACAATTTCAACAAACAAACCAATATTTAATTATAACCAAAACCTAAAAATCCTCATTTATAGCTAATATTTAATATAATAATTAACAAATATATATATATATATATATATATATATATATATATATATATATATACGGGGCGAGTATAGGCAAACCCTTCCCCATACCCGTGTACCCGGTTATAAAAAAATCAATCCCCATACCTGCCCCATTTTTTTTCGAGGCGGGTCGGGGCGGGGATCCGTCGGCGGGAGCCAAATTGTCATCCTTACCTTGAAGTATCATTTGTAACACTTACCCCCTCAACATGAATTATTCTATATTTTAACGTTTAAAGCATAATAAACATGACATTTTAGCATTTATTGAATCACATAAAAATGAAAGTAACTCAAATTAAATTATTAGAAAAGAATTAGAAAGTAATATATATTTTATAATAATGAATAAAAATATATTTTAAGAAATTAATGAACTAAAATAAATTTGAATACTTAAGATTACTATTAGTTATGTATTGATTTCTTAAAATTTATCGATATGAATATATTCGATTAATTGGTCCAATAACAATTAGATGTTATTTATTAAATATGTACCCAACGCAAGATAATATTTTTATATTTTAAAATATTGCCTTTTCCAACGGATTTTTTAGTTGTATAATTTAATTATTCTTTTAGTTATTCTTTTTAATAAAAGAAAACATTTGAAGGTATTAGAATTTAAGAGGTAAGTGTTAGAAATGATACTTTAAGGCGTACGTGTTACATAGGGTATACTTTAAGGGTGTAAAGTGTATTTAACCCTAATTTAAACAGATAAAAATAAATACATCCATATAACAAGCTATGTAGCACGAACATGGTAACGTGGACACATCGAAACGGGAAACTCCATTTTCCAAGAATATGGATACGGGAACATGGAGAAAACGTGTAAATATTATAAATATAAGAGTACACCCATAATTTTTATAAACTATTATAAAGTCAAACGAATTAATAGTATTGTGGTTGACAGTAATATTACCATAAACCACATCAATATTAATTCTTTTGACATTTTATTATGTTTGTCTTTGTTGAACGATCAACATATTAATATTACTCTATTACACAAAAATAGTGATTTTGTTGTGTTAATGTTATTGTGTGCTAGAAAGTAATATAGTAATATTATTGTGTTAAACAATAATATAGTTAATATAACTGTCAACCACAACAATATTACTGTTTAAACGGGCCAAAAAATGTTGAAGAAAAAAAAAGTAAACGCCGCTGGAGACCGACGTTGACTGCCGGTCAACGGCGGCAGAAAAAGAAAAAAAAAAAAGAAAAAAACAAACAAAACAAGAAAATTAATCGACGCCGAGGGGCGAAATTGTAGTCCAAATTGGGTTATGAGTCAAAATTGAATAATTTGTGAAATTTGGAGTCAAATTGAGATTAAATTGATTAAATGATGAAATTAGAGCATTTTAAAATGTGAGGGGTATTTTAGTCTTTTACACGCCTCTGAACATTGTTTGGATTTTTATGATTAAGTAGCCCATGTAGACTTATTTGTAATAGACCCTAAAAAAACAAAAAAACAAAAAAATATTAGTTTGGTTGACAGTAATATTTTTGAGTTTACAGTAATTTTACTGTCAAGAACAGTATTATTAATATCAAACAAAATCAACACCGAAAACCGGTGACAGAAAAAAAAAGGTTGAAAAAGAAAAGGTAACATTGAAACTTTTTTGGTCAAATTAATGAAATTGAAGTTAAATTGGAATTACAATTAGAAATTAGGTTTAAAAGGTTGGCGTTAATTTTGTCATATACATGAAGTTTGCGTTTATTTATAAGACATATTAAAGAAATAAATTTATTGACAGAAGAAATATAACACCTGAACCTAAAATAATAAAGAGGTTGGTCATGGGACCTTCTCACAAAAACCCTTTTTGAAATTTTGAAAGCGGATAGTGCAAAAATGGACTTTCTTTACGGGGTTAGTGCTATTTGCTGGGATAATTACAGTTTTGGTCCTCCAAGTCTGAACGTTTTTCACTTTTGGTCCCTCATTTACGGCCGTCAACAAAATACACACTAATGTTGTCACATTTTAACACATTTAGTCCCTCCGTCTGTTTGACCGTCAAGAAGTAACGGTCAACTGTTGAATTATGGCTGAATTTGGGATTTTTCATAGAGAAAATTGCACTCTCACCCCTGAATTCTTCTAAAATATTCTAAAAACCCCTAAAATTTTATTCAACCCTAATTTAACCACAATTTCATCATTTAATCAATTTTGACAAATGACCCCGATTTTTACCACCATTACCGTTGACCGTTGACCGCCGTTGATTTTTTTTCGTACTTTTTTTTCGGCATTGACTTATTTTTTAATATTGTTTTTGACGCCGTTCACCGACATTGTATTCTCGGTTAACAATGTTCACTTTTTTATTTTTCTTGATTTTTTTCGAACTTTTTCCAGTTACTTTTTTTTCCCAATCAACACAATTATTGTATAACACAATAATAATACTATATTAATATCTAGTATCGTAATATTAAAATTTTAAACTTCTAAAAAAGTTTTTATCTAAAATACTAGGGCCTAAATACAATCTAAAAAAATTCTAAAATCCATAATTTATTCCCTTCAATTTTTTCTTCGTGGAAGCGCCAGTGCATCCTAAATTTCTTCCCAAAAAAATATGAAGAAGATGATTAGGCATGTGCGGAGTAATTTGGAATGAGATAACCACTCTAGTACAACGGTTTTTGCGGCTAACACCGGCCGTTAATTTTTATCTCTTTTTTTTGTATTAAAATTTTTCCGTCATTGAGATCATGTGTTGACTTTTTCCTTTTTTATTTATTTTGACTTTTTTTATGATATTATTTTCTCGCCCATTATCAACTTTGATTTTTTTTAAAATTATATTTTTCCATTACTCAACAATTTAATAAAAACTAGTAATTCACCCGTGCGATGCACGGGATCAATTTTTTTTTTTTTTGGTTAAAATAAAACGCACAAAAACTTTGAACAGTTGATATACATGTAAATAATACCAAAAAAAATATTTTATTGAATCAAAATATACATTTGTTTGTGATTTACCTTCATATTCGCTGAAAATCTTTTGTGCACACAACATTGCTCGTAATTTTAGTTATATCGCCCGATTTTGAGTTGATAAACTTTATATCAAATCTACTTTTAACTCTGGACATTGCGGCGTACAATTGCCTATGCCACCCTAATATTAACATTAATATTACACTAACAACAACTACTGCTACTAATACTAAAACGAACATTAATAATATTAATACCAATAATATTAATACTAAAACCAACACTAATAATACTAATATTAATACTAATTCTAATATTAATGCGATGATTAATACTAATAGTCTAAGACTAATATTAATATCAACACTAATATTAATAATAATACGCCAATTCGAATATAAATATTTAATGTTAAAACTAATACGCCAATATTAATACGAACACTAATACTTATACTAATACTAATACTAATATTAAGATTGATACTAATATTAATACTACTACTGATACTGATACTGATATTGATACTAATACTATTACTAATACTAATACTAATACTAATACTAATACTAATATCAATACCAATACCAATACCATTATCAATACCATTATCAATACCATTATCATTACCATTATCATTACCATTACTATGACCATTACCATTACCATTACAATTATTGTTATCATTACTGTTACCATTGCCATTACCATCACCAATACTAATATCATTAGCATTACCATTACCATTACAAATACTAACATCAATACCAGGATCAATATCAATATTATAGGACCAATATCAATATTGATATTACCATTACCATTACCATTACCATTACTAATACTAATAGTAATATACTAATATTAAGACTAATCTCATAATAATACTATAACTATTAGTAATTCAAATGATATATAATCCTAATCATAGTACTAACATTAATCATAATCCTAATAATAATACTACCATTAACCCTAATTGTAATCCTAATACTAATTTCAATCATAATTTTAATCCTAATCATAATCCTAATCCTAATCCTAATGGTAATGAAAATTTTAATTCTAATATAATCCTAATTCTAATAATAATAATAATACGAATCATAATTCTAATCATTATAGAAATGCAAATATGCTAATGCTAACACTAATTTAATACTATTCCTAATATGCTAATGCTAAGGGCAATGCTAATGCTAATGCTAATTTTCAATAATAATTCTAATCATAATGCTAATACTAATATGCATCATAATCATAATGCTAATATTCATACTAATATGCATACTTGATGCTGCTCCAAAATGTTGGGTCAGCCCAATGTTTTTGAAGCCCACAGATCTCCTAAGTCCGGGAATCTTCAAGCCCAATATCGGGAATGCCGAGAGTCCTTGCCACGCGTCCGAGGTAGTCGAAGGGATCTCTCCACTCGTTAACCTACAAAACAGTTAAAAACACTAGGTGACACGCCGGGGATGGCCCGGCGATTGTCCTCCGACGCTCAAGTCAGAAAACTATCACAATATAAGCAAATAATATTAATTACTTGCCTAAATAGTGGTTACCTTGTTATGTGATTGATAACACATATTTATAGGTGGAGTTTGGTATGGTTTTCTTGTAGAAAACCAATGTGGGACAAAAACATTAGATTTCTTTTCATAGCTTCTTATGAGGTTCTTAATTAAGTGTCATTGTGTTGGGTTTTTTCTTTGAATGAGCCTCATGGGCTTTTTGGGTTAAAGCCCAATTAGGCACATCATTAAGCCCCCCACTCCCAGGTTGAGCCACGGGCCGGTGGGTCTGGCTGGGAGTAATTAGGAATAGTCGCTCGAAGACGAACTAATTTTCTTGTTTTCCTTGAATTTCAAGGTCGTAGGAAATTTTGAAGTCGGCTACAGGGATCTTGCAGAGTTTGGGGCTGTAGTTAGGTGATATCCCTTGGCTTTGTTGCCTAGTGAGAATCGCGCATTTCCTAAAGAACGAGTTATGTTTCAACTTATCCTGCGAGACGGTATCCCTTGGCTATGTAGCCTAATGGGGGGTCCGTCTCTCGTAAAGAATGAGCTTTACTTTATCTTTTTAGCGGGGCGAAATCCCTTGGCTTTATTGCCTAGTGGGAAGCACGCATTTCGTAAAGAATGAGTTATGCTTCATCTTTTTCGGTGAGACGGTATCCCTTGGCTATATCGCCGAGTGGGAAGCTCGGCTCTCGTAAATAATAAGTTTTTATTTTAACTTTTTAGGTAAGACGGTATCCCTTGGCTTTAACGCCTAGTGGGAAGTCCGTATTTTTGTAAAAAATGAGTTATGCTTCATCTTTTTTGGTGAGACGGTATCCCTTGGCTATATCGCCTAGTGGGAAGTCCGTATTTTTGCACTTGGTGGTTGATCAGACCCTCAAGTTTTTTATGCAGGAAGTCTGCCCGTTTACCTAAGTTTTTTTAGGCGGGTAAGACTTCCATGAGCTTTAGTTGCTCTATTTTTTGGAGTTTTGGGGAGCGAGAAACAAAGGTTCGGGTTGGCCAGACCCTTTGTGATCCTTGATATCTTCCCCTTTAGCTATTTTTTGAGTCAATTGATTTTTTGTTAAATCGATTGTAGATGTCTCGAACGAGAATGAGTAGAGAAGATAAATGGTTGATGTAGAAATTACGGTGGCGGTATCCCGCCGACTAAAATTGTTTATTAAGAATCATGCTGGCGGTATGCCTTAAAAATATTGTGCGGGGCGGTATGCCGCCGACTTATTGCTGAAAATAAGTTACATGGGGCCCGCGTGGGGCAATAGTAAATACTGAGTAAAGTATTTCTTCAGGATTGCGATTGTTCTAGGAATTCTCTCAAGTGCCCGTTGTGGACAAGTCTTCCGAGCGCTCGCATAAGCTGAAAACACTCCTCAGTAGTGTGACCCCGGTCTCTGTGGTATTCACAGTAATCATCCAAATTTTGTTGTTCTGGATTCTCCTTCATCCATCTCGGTGGTTGTAGAATTCATTTATGTTCTATGATGATCATTATGCCAACAAGCTTATCCTTGAGAGGTGAGAACTTCTCGAAGGTGCGATTTTTGGCGGGACGCCTCTCTTCTTTTCTATTATAGTTGTGGATTCCCTCATTGCGCTTTTGCTTAAGGAGTACCCTCATTTCTGCAGTCTCCTCAGGCTAAATGTTCTTCTCAGTGCGATTCGGGAGCTTCTCTAGGGTCATAGGGGGTCGGCCTGCGATGTACTCTTGAAAACGAACATGCTTCAAATTGTATTGCAGTATGCAGGTTAACATTTCGTGATTAAGGAACGGCACTTCATGTATTGCTTTGACAAGTCGTTGCAGGTAATTCATGAGCGACTCTTCGTCCCGCTGTATGACCTTGAAGAGATACGACCAGTTTTGGCGTATTTCTTGCTTATAGAGTATTGGTGACGAAAAATCGTCGCTAGTTGGTCCAGGTTGTCTATGAAGGATCCGGGCAAGCCGTTGAACCAAATTTATACCTGATCAGCTTGGTGGTCCGAAAAACCTTGCAGTGAGCTGCGTTACTAAGACCGTAGAGGTCAATCTTGGCATAAAAATTATTCAAGTGATCTCGGGATCCCCAATTTTGTCGAATTGGGAGATATTGGGATCCTGAATCCGAGAAGCAACACTTCTTCCATAATAGCATGAACAAATGGGTATTTCGAATGGACAATGCCCAAAGTGAGCGGCCGTCGACCTCGAGACTTCTCGTATCGATGACTCCTTGAGTTGTAGTCGTCGGAGCCTACTCGATGCCTTCTTGTCTCCTGGTGTCGGGAAGCTCTACTTCCGAGTTGGTTTCGAGGGGAGTTTTAGTGGGGGTGCGCATGTTCGCGGTGTCCCCCGCCTCGAGGCCTTTGACGATAGTCATACGACCGGGAATAACCGCTTCTTGTCCGACGGCTTTGCGTCGCTTTCCCTTTAAGGGGCTCAGGCTCTTTGCCTTAGTGGACGCTGTGATTAGCGACGAGTTTCCCTTCGAGGCACGCGGTGTGAGGATGTGCTACGCTGAGGCGAGTGGCGGTGAACGCGACTTCTGAGAATGTGCTACGCTGAGGCGAGTGGTGGTGAGCATATCTTCAAGGCGCGCGGTCTGAGGATGTGCTACGCTGAGGCGAGTGGTGGTGAGCGTATCTTCGAGGCGCGCGGTCTGAGGATGTGCTACGCTGAGGCGGGTGGTGGTGAGCGTTTCTTCGAGGAGCCTGTTCGGAGGAATATCTTTGGCCGTTGAGCGATACTCTTTACTCTGAGACATGGAGCTCCAAGATTGGCAGAGTGGTACGGACATGCACGAAATCTGTAGGATCGCTTCCCATATGAATAGTTTCTTCAAAGTCAGTTGTGCTTTGAGCATTGATATACTGAGCTACAACGTCCGTTGCTGCCCAAGCTGCTACTTTGGCCACCGTCTTCTCAATTAAGGCTTGTAATTCCTCTACAATCATCTAGATGACCGACACTGAAGATCCTGCAAGGTTGGCCGCTCCAATTGTTCTCTTTCTTCGAGGTGGTTCTATGACTTCTGCGCTACCTTGAAGCGGTTGTTTGAGATTTCCTTGACCACCTTCATTGGTCGCTCCCGTAGATATTTTCCTCCGAGACAGCTCTGAGACTCCACCGCTACCTTGAAGCGATTAGTTGAGATCACCTTGACCCTCTTCGTTGGCCGCTCCCGTAGTTATTTTGCTTCGAGGCGGCTCTTCCTTCGAGGCAGCTCTGAGACTCCACCGCTACCTTGAAGCGAGTGGTTGGGATCGCCTTGATCCTCTTCGTTGGCCGCTCCCGTAGTTCTTTTGCATCAAGGCAGCTCTGAGACTCCACCGCTACTTTGAAGCGAGTGGTTGGGATCGCCTTGATCCTCTTCGTTGTCCGCTCCCGTAGTTCTTTTGGTTCGAGGCGGCTCTAAGACTCTACCGCTCATCGGGGCGGCTCTGAGACTCCGTCGCTTCATCGAGGCGGCTCTAAGACTCTTCCGCTCTTCGAGGCGGCTCTAAGACTCCGTCGCTTCCTCGAGGCGGCTCTAAGACTCTTCCGCTCCTCGGGGCGGCTCTGAGACTCCGTCGCTTCCTCGAGGCGGCTCTAAGACTCTTCCGCTCTTCGAGACGGCTCTGAGACTCCGTCGCTTCCTCGAGGCGGCTCTAAGACTCTTCCGCTCTTCGGGGCGGCTCTGAGACTCCGTCGCTTCCTCGAGGCGGCTCTAAGACTCTTCCGCTCTTCGAGGCAGCTCTGAGACTCCGTCGCTTCCTCGAGGCGGCTCTAAGACTCTTCCGCTACCTTGAGGCGGCTCTAAGACTCTTCCGCTCTTCAAGGCGGCTCTGAGACTCCGTCGCTTCCTCGAGGCGGCTCTAAGACTCTTCCGCTACCTTGAGACGGCTCTAAGACTCTTCCGCTCTTCAAGGCGGCTCTGAGACTCCGTTGCTTCCTCGAGACGGCTCTAAGACTCTTCCGCTACCTTGAGGCGGCTCTAAGACTCTTCCGCTCTTCAAGGCGGCTCTGAGACTCCGTCGCTTCCTCGAGGCGGCTCTAAGACTCTTCCGCTACCTTGAGGCGAGTGGTTGGGATCGCCTTGATCCTCTTCGTCATGACACATGATCTAGTTTGCCTTCCCACAGACGGCGCCAAAATGATGCTGCTCCAAAATGTTGGGTCAGCCCAATGGTTTTGAAGCCCACAGATCTCCTAAGTCCGGGAATCTTCAAGCCCAATATCAGGAATGCCGAGAGTCCTTGCCACGCGTCCGAGGTAGTCGAAGGGATCTCTCCACTCGTTAACCTACAAAACAGTTAAAAACACTAGGTGACACGCCGGGGATGGCCCGGCGATTGTCCTCCGACGCTCAAGTCAGAAAACTATCACAATATAAGCAAATAATATTAATTACTTGCCTAAATAGTGGTTACCTTGTTATGTGATTGATAACACATATTTATAGGTGGAGTTTGGTATGGTTTTCTTGTAGAAAACCAATGTGGGACAAAAACATTAGATTTCTTTTCATAGCTTCTTATGAGGTTCTTAATTAAGTGCCTTTGTATTGGGTTTTTTCTTTGAATGAGCCTCATGGGCTTTTTGGGTTAAAGCCCAATTAGGCACATCAATACTGAAATTCATAGTAATATTAATTGTAATATGCTAACGGTAATGCTAATGCTAATCATAATCTTAATCCTAATGCTAATACAAATATTAGTATTAATAATAATACTAAACTAATACTTATATGCTAATGTTAATGCCAATACTAATGCTAATCATAATATACTAATGCTAATGTTAATCCTAATATAATAATTCTAATATTAATATACTAATGCTAATTATAATTCTAATTCTACTGCTACTGCTAATGGTAATGCTAATACTAATACTGATGCAACTCAAATAATGATATTAATATAATTATGACCGAAAATGAAGGATAAATAAAAAGTAATTATATGGAAATTATTAAACAAAAATCATTACAAACAATAATAAACCATCTACCAATTATTACCAATAATATAATTTTCTACCCCTTTAGATTTTGGAATAATCTAAGAAACTATAAAAAAAAAAAAGTATAGTTGAAAACATTATTGATTTAGTTTGATGGGAGTAATTTGAATGAAGATTATAAGGAGTAATTAATTTCATATATAAAAACGAATTGCATAAAATTAGGGGATATGTATCCAACTAACAAAAAATTATAGCGATGAAACATACGTAGTGCCAAAGTTGAAAAATGCGTACTAAAAAAGTTTTACTTGATGTTTTAATATTTTATTTAAATTAAGCTTGAAAGGGGATCTAATTTTATAAAATATCGGATCCTACAACTATAAATCCCATTTCAATAAAAAAACATTAAAATTTAAAAGAAACGTGAGGAATATTAATGACATGTATTTGGATCGATTGGGTGTTGAGGAAAAAAAATTGGAACAAAAGAAGGTGGAGGATCGAGTGCTGAAAATTACATATAATTATTAACACTGAAAGATAATTACATATGATAATATGAAGTAGTTGGATCAAGTGCTGCAAATTATATATAAATATTAAAACGGAAACATAATTGGATATGATAATATGAAGTAGTTGGATCGAGTGTTAAAAATCACATTGTTGTGGGAGATTATATAGCATGGATTATTACGTAATTTTGGAAATATTTTAAAATTTTGAATTTTGAATTCTAAAATGAGTGACAATCTAAAATTTTGAAATCATTGATTATATAATGAAATGATTTGATTTGATTTGAATTGATTTGGAAATAGTTAATCATGGCAGTTAATAAATATGTATTAAGTTAATTTGGAAATAATTAATTTTGATTGACAACTAATTGAGCCATCTAATCCGAGAAAAGTTAAGCTACAATAAAAGACATAATTTATCTTATTTTATGATGCATATAATATGGAAAAAAAATATAGTTATGAAAAAATGTAAAAAATGTCATTATTTGATATACACATAATCCTAAAATTACTTTGAATATTCATAAAAAATGGACGTCCGAACTAATATATTTGAATATTCTTAATGTTAATGTAGTAATTTATTCAAAAAAATTTAAGATTGAAACATAAAATAGAAAATTATAATGAATGTAAAATATGTAAACTATAAGAAATAAAATAAAACTCCAAAATTGCACTAATGAAGCAAAAGTACAGAAATTGTTTGTCTTTATTATTTACAAAAAAAATAAAAAAATTCAAAAGATGATACATGTCAATTGTGGTGAAACTTGTACATACAACAATATTGTCCAATCCTCTTTTCAAAATCAAAGAAAAGTAAAAAATCTTTGATTTCCACGTTTCCACATGCAATACATGATTCAGTGTCAATTTCTTTCATTTATGTTTGACAAAAGAATAATCGATTTTCGGATAACGATAAATATATAAGTCAATTAAATTAAAAAAAAACTAAATACAAACTTTTACATAAAAAAAGAAATAAATGAAATTACAAAAAGTATATGCAAACCGTACAATGTAGCACATAGGACATAAGTTGGATTCGTAAACAACATCTGCAAGAAATACATAAAGAAAAAGTATTAGCATAGTTCTTCAGTTAAATAAAAATATTAAACGGATTTAAACCATCTAAATTAAATTATAATACGATAAATGCATGAAATCAATTGAAAAAAAATTACAAAAAAAAAACCAAAAAGAGAAAACGAAAAACAAAAAACAAAAACAACTCGAATGGAATGGGTGAAGAAGAATAGTGTAGGGTGAAATAAATAGATGGGGGTTTATATAGTTTTGATAAGTATATAGTAATTAGGAAACTTTTTGAATTCAAATTTCAAATGACATGATTATTGGTGGAAAAGGAAAAAGGAAAAGGTAAGAATCAAATCAATTCAATTCGGATGATTTAATTTCTATTGATTAGGAATTAATTTTAAAATATTAAACAATATTTATGGTTATTGAATATTTTCATTAAACTAACTATATCAATTAAATATAATCATCTTAAATAGGTAAGAAATCAAATTTCATATCATAAAATGTATATTCTGATTTTAGAAAATTTTAAAATAAATAAAACACACGGCTTTTTTTTTTGTCTATTTTTTTTTTTTGTATTTTAATAATAAAATTATAAATTTCATAATATATTATTAATATGTTAATTTGAAATCGAATTTTAATGCATTATTAAACAATATTAATATATTTTTTTTACTATTTTTTTTATTGAATGGATATTCGAATATTCCAGAATATTGAAAATTAAAAAAAAAAAAAACAACTGTATTCCTTTATTTTAATATTTGAATATTAAAAAAAAATCTGAAAATTATTTGAATATTCGTAAAAAAATTGAGTGTACTGAATTTTTTTAAAAAGACTACCAATAAATAAATTTTAAAATACTGGAAATGTAAATAAGATTTTTTTTATTACGAATTTATAAAATATTAAT
The DNA here is from genome assembly GCF_000504015.1 of Erythranthe guttata. The sequence continues at coordinate 1,116,944 of NW_012194890.1, read as the reverse complement.
TTTGGAAATAATATATATACACGTGGTAATTGTTTAAATGAGTGTATAAATGTTAAATAGGAAATAACTTAAATACATACCAAAATAAAATTGACAACTCACCAATTGAAGAATCCACCTCATCAATTGAACTCCAACTAAGCAATTTTGATAAATGATATCATCATTTGCCACATGTCATGAGGGCATAGATCCTCTTTTTATATTATGTATAGATAAAATAAAAATCAAGAAAAAAATATCAACGATGTTAACCCGACATTCAACATCGGTCAACAGCAGCAAAAAAAAGATCAATCGAAAAAAGAGTCAACCGAGTTAAAAAGAAAGTCGACGTCGGATTACCAAATTTTGAAAAATCGGGGTCAGTGGTTAAAATTGGTTAGTTGATGACATTGGGGTTAAATTATGGTTTGATAAAATTTTAGAGGTTTTTATAATATTTTGAAAGAATACATGGTCTTATTGCAATTTTCTCAAAGAAAATGTGTTAACGGTCAAACAGACGGAGGGACTAAATGTGTTAAAATGTGACAACATTAGTGTGTATTTTGTTCACGACGGTAAATGGAGGACCAAAAGTGAAAAATGTTCAAACTTGGGGGACCAAAACTGTAATTATCCCGCTATTTGCTCTATAAACATTGTAATCTCATAGATTGCTATTTCAAATGTAATTAAGCATACATTTTAGGGATCATGTTGTAAAAGAATCTATTATACACTGATCGTGAATGTAATACCAGAAATTTACATAAAAAATGGATTGGAGGTTGAAGATTTACATCTTTCAGCACACAGAAAATGACTTCATTTATATTTGATGATGAATAGTAAAATATCTAACGTAGATCAATGACATCAAAATTTAAAGTAGAATTCATATAGACATCTGTACAATGTCTGTATATTGGATCTCCATTAGAAGGAGGGTCATGGGAATGAAACCCGCGCTTTGGGCAGTGCCTAATGACTGTCATTCCACCTGAAGTCAACCGGAAAATCCCGTGCTTTCTGATACAACAAACACATACATCGTTATTCATGTTTCCAATTTTCAATCAAAAGCAATGAAAATCAGACAAGTAACCTTGAATTGTCTCGCGGTGCCATGACAATGGCAATAGATTCTGGCAACATTATCTGTACAAGAGACGACCATTTGTTTGTAAATGAAAATGTCAAAACATATTTGCACAACTAAATAAACAACACATTCTTCAAGCTCATAAATTACTTGATACAGATAGTTAGAACTCATAGTTGCTGCCTGAAGGGGAAGTTTGAGATTAAGCTATACCTGATAACAATAGTGCGTGTGTACATCAATTGATGACATGAAACAAGATTGCGTAGGATGCGTCTGCAAATGAAAAAAAAAAAGGATAATCAAATACTTGTCCTCCATACAATTCGAAAACCAGCATACTGGCGGATAAAAACCACAGATTGGATGGACAGGGTGAATTGTCATCAAGCTACTTGACGCATGAATTTGAAATATGGATAGCAGTGCTCGAAAGCAAGAAAAAGCAAATAATTCATTTATAACCCCAGTGAAGCAATGAGCGGCAGACAATAAAATCACTAAATACTCATGGAAAACATAACAACAAGCAGATTGAATAGTTACTTCTAACTGAGGAAGCATCATAAATGCATCTTGACAAACGATAACAATAGTAAACCTGTTTAATAGTTATATCTTTTTGCAAAGAGAGAGTGAGTTCCTAGGTTTAACAAAGTAACAGCAGGTACTCACTGGATAGCCTGCTCCTATATTTACTATCTTCTTCATTTTAATAACTGAGTGAACCTAATGTTACACAGCTATTCACATTTCAGTTTTATCTTCTTTTAGTATGTTGGATGCATGAAGGCTTAGTTCCTAATTGATATTTATCGTAATCTTGTCAACTCGATGAGGCTGCTCAACAATGTTAACTATTCTGGACCACTTAACTCTGAATAAGTTTAAGAGGAAAATTCAGTATTCTAGTCCAATCATTTTTTCACAATCGGGTCTCCAAAACGCCATGAAGGAACACTGTTCATGGTTGCTCACCAGGAGTGTTTACTCACTTTTCCTTATCCTAATTCTTTCCATTCAGCTTCGAAGCATTGCTTTGAGAATGAAGGATCAGGGCTAGTTGACATCGCTGGGAAAATATGGCAATGAAATCAAAATAAGGGGTTCAGTTTTCAGTACTCTGCCACTGCTACAGTGAGAAGATGACTGAATATTTTGGAAGGTGAAATGAGCAGATTGATGGAAATGAAAGCTTATAAATTGGGAGAATAAATAGTTGGGAGAAAAAAATAATATCAAAGTCAATTAATTCGAACTATGACAGAATTGATTATTGTTTCAACAATAAAGTTATGTAAACGTAACTAAAAGCTCATGAACTGTTTGCATACAATCTTGAAAGTGCTTAAGCTCAATGGACTGTTGGCTCAAAAAATACTGGAGCTGTCTTCAGCTGCTTGGATCCTATAGTTTTTTTTTATTTCAACTTAATGCATTTCAAGCCAATTTGCGAATGTCAGAAGCCGAAATGACTAATTTGCGCAACAAGAGTTTAAAATTGAGAAGTTGAAACACATTCTAAACACCGGTGATAATAAAAAATGAGATGTAGGCTAGCTCAAGCCCACCCAAAGGTAGAATATACACTTACATGAATCCATCCTAGAGGAAATAGACACTGCTTGTCTTGCACTTCAAATATTTCTTCCTCATTAGTCGTTTGGCACTGCATAATAAAAGTGGTTGTGTATAAAATTCACACATAATCAACTTGTGATTTTCTGTAGGCATGTGCACACCATATCTTACCGAATCTGGTGTTGATTCTTGCTTTGGAATAATGAGAGCCGTGATGTAATATTTTCGGTTTTTCTGTGGCAATTAACAAAAATGATTTGTGTTAGAACAAATATATAGATAAATAGTCCCATGATATTAAAATGATCACAGCTATAATTCTCAATCTTTGAGCCGAAAATCAAAATTTTAGCGATACTTACAAGTGAACCCGCAAGGACGCCACATGTTTCTAAGTTTTTATTTGTGTTTGGCTTAGCTATCTTCATAAAACTGTCCATCAATTTGGTTGGCTGATATAAGAACAAGTACCATGATCAATATCTAAGCTATTTAAGCTTCACTAAACATACAGATGTTTAAGAAGATAAATCGTGCTCAGACAGGAAAACGAAAATTTGCATTGACAATAATACATAAAACCTTACTAAATGCAACTGCAGGGGATCTTCGTAGCATACTAAAGCATCATTGGAAGCATCGTCCATCCCACATTCTGTTCGAGCATCAGACGGGATCAAATCTTGTACATCTGCTAGAACAGGAGGGGGAGAAGGTTGTCTAATAATATTGGTTTCTAAAGAACTTTCTTCATCTTCAAAAGAAATTAGAGAATCAGATTCTTGAATCAGGGGCTTATTATTTTTTGGCTGAACTACAGATTCCAAATTTGATCTTTCTTGTTCAGGTCTGCTTTCATCATCTCTCTCCGTTGTCCCATCTTTGATACATTGCTGAGTGTCGCTAACCCTATAAGGATACAAAACATACTTCAAAAGTTACGATACATCCAATGAATAGAGAACAAGGGCTGAAATATTATTACTGATAATAAGATTACTGAAAATCGAGTTATATATCACAGAGTCGCATGCTTTTTATATCTAAATTCTAACATCAAATAGTAGCTTTCTAGAAATTCAAATGAAATAATGGCCTGATATTAGTTTTAACCTTGGGATCTGAAGAGGAGTGAAGTCTACACTGCTTGGATACTGAACCTGCATATGAAATAAAATCAAAAAAGCTGTTGAAATTAATAAAATGCAATATACAGCAGGAGATCGTCATACCACCTTATAATTACTAGGAGGTTGCCATTGCCCACGAAGCCCATTTGGGCCCAAAATAGAATGTTTAGAAAGAGTTTCCTCTGTTGGGCGGGGAATACTTAATGATCTATGGAAAAGCAAAGAAAGATTGAAAAAACATTGAGAAATATTATCATGATAAATCCAGTTCTTTATAAATGTTTGCTTCCTAATGTTACACATGAAAATGTCAGTCAGAACATGAAAAGTGACCCCATGATAGTATTAAAATCTTATAAAACGTTTGACATAATGACAAATGATAATCGTAAGTAGTTTCCAAAAATGCATATTCTCTTTTGCACAACGAATGTGAGTGGTGACAAAATGGAAACTTACATTCTGCGAAGATTCTCTTCTACAGCTTTCGGACCTTGATATCCTAATTTGCTAGTAACAGGTTGTTGTCTCTGTACGATGTAGAATAAAGATATAATTTATTTGTTGAGGAGAAAAATCACACGCAGTACATAGGAGAATTTACGAACTTCCTCAATACCATGATTAATAAGTGAAGACTAATCATAAGTAACATGTTTCAGGCAAAATTTAAGACTAAAAGGTACAACATTGCAATGACACAGTAGTAGCTGACTATGTGCAATAACTATACCTTATTTGTACTGTAACCATTGAAGTTTTGTTTGATTGCAGGCCATGCAACTGAAGAATCCAGCGAGTCATCTTGACGAGGATTTTTCTGCTTATTTAGTTGATATGTTTGTTTAATGTGCAACTCCTGAAGTTTTTCTTGGACAGCTGGTTTCAGTTCCTCAAGCTCAGTCAGTGCAGTTATTAATTTCTGCAGTGACACATTAACGAAAATAACAGGCTTTAAAAAATTAACCAGAAAAAAACATTGCAGCAATAACACCAACATCAACAGTACAATAAGAGTAATAAAAAAATGAGCAATAGTCGTTAGTTGTTACCCTTTTGAGAGAAAGTTTATTTCCTTGTGGAGATGTCTTATAGTCACGATGGCAAGGTATTGTCTCAGTCACCAAACTAAAACAAACGGAAGGACAACAGGCAACGTTCATAAGATAGGTTTTTCCATTAAAGAGGAATTGAGAGTAACTTAAGCAACAAATATAGAAACAACATTATTCCTCACCTTGAAAACCGCAAGAGCATGACATACAAATCAATGATATTATTTTCTTCACGAAAGATGTCAGCCTACATGATGAAAAATAGGAATAAGTCCCGAGATTGTAGGAAATAAATAAAATGCATGATAGATACATCTTATGACGAGGAAAAACAATGATGAGAAACAAAGGATCCAATCAATAACGTTACATAAAAGCATAAATACAAGACATAAACTTCATGAAACTGAAATATCCAAAAACCATTACCGATAGACTATTTCGGCAAAATATCAGTTCTCCAGCACTCAAAAAGTGCTGACACTAATAAACTCAAAAGGTAAACTGAAACCATCTCAGAGTTCAAGCACAAAAATATAGAAGTTCATCTACAAGAATCGAACTACCAGGATGTCTTGTTAAAAGAACAATATACCTAAATTATCAAGATTTAGTCAAACATTGACATTGTAATTGCCACTCGTGTAAAATAAATAAACAAAGGTAAAGGAAACAACAATAAAAATATATTATATATATATATATATATATATAATCTGCGAGGTAGCATAACAACAAAATTAAATTTCAAAGCAATGCAGTACAGTACATATCAAGAAAGCATCCCCATATTTTTAAGGTTTAATCAGATATATTCACAGTCAGAGGAAATATGGACCACCCAAATGGCCCCATAGCACATGCTTTGCATTCTAACACTAGATAGAGAACTGATCTATTTTCAAGGAAGTGATTATTCTGAATAAGTTCATGATGTTTGAATAAACTTATAAAGAACTGTTTCCACCGGAGCACCAAGTATTTCCAACATTAGAATTCTGCAAATAACTTTTGATGCACAAACTACAGATGGAAGGCGAAGCAAAAAGGTGATGGGTGATTAGAATATAGGGAATGTAACATCTAGAATATACGGATCTATCATCATCATAGAGCAATTAACTAATAATAGATCAATAATAATTAATGGGGCTACCAACCAATGAGACGACTGGTACCAATTCAAAGATTGTGGAGATTACAACTCCAACAGTAACCATTGGTGATTTAGCGAATCTCTAAGGCTACGCCTGGAAAGCTTTTGGTAAGGCTTTTCCTTCCTCCAGTCAAAGACCAAAGTCATGCTCATCATTTCTTGCCCCAATCACATTTTTTTCTTCTTCCAAACACAATAGTACCCACAATACAGCATCATCATTAAGTTTTGTAATTTCTATGTTATTATAATATGTGTGTCTGTTTGTGTGTGTGTGTGTGTGTGTGTGTGTGTGTTTATGTTATTTTTCAAAATTTAAAACATACAATATTCGAAAAGTATTATGTGACACAACTATCCACATAAGATGACATCTACAGCACAATTTGTCTACTTTAGCCTGAAAAAAGATCTGGTTCAGTATATAGCCTGCGGATCAGATTTAGTTTCTCAAAAGTTTTCACTGTAGATGGCATTAGTAATTTCAGTCATTCCTCATCAGGCTACAAGAAAGTACAAAAGAATAGATCGTCAAAGATTCAAACTCCTTTGACTATGGTCTCGGCTAAATCAAACAACCACCAGCATAGGCTATACTTGGTAATATTTGGTTTTACTGGGGAAAGTGTTCTGAAAAAATTTAGAGATAAAGCAGTAATTTTTGTTTGTGTTTTTTGTGGGATAACTTGGACGACAGAAATCATATCATGTAAAGCTGTATCAATAAAGTGGTGTCACATTAGTATTTTTCCTGTTTCCTTTTTTGGTCATACAATGTTTTTAATGTAAAAAGGAGATGATATGCAATTACAGTAATAAAACAATTTTCAAATTTAATGATTATGCTACGTAGTGGATCCAATTTGGGCTCTCATAATTTGAAATATTAATGATTATGATGCATTGTGAGTCCAATTTTGGATTTGTGATGGTGTGTTTTGCGGGATGAGTGTGACAAAGACATTTTTGATCCAGGGGAAAAAAGACATTCAACCAGATGCTAACCAAACAAGGCTTCGTGAAACTCTAACACAGAATGCTAAAAATGTTTTCAGAACATTAGCTTCGTGCCTAATCATCAAGATTCCATACACTATTAATCCTTACGATGTCCTAATTAGAATGCGCTCTACATCAATTCAGAATTCCAAAAAATCCAAAAGTTTCATCTTCTAACTCTCGCACAAAGCTCTACATCAATTCAGAATTCGGGATAGAGTGCTTATCAGCCAAGGATTGGCTTTATCATCACCACATTTGCTAAATCCCAACCTGGGTACTCTACAAGAATCGACACAGTGGAATGGTCTGGCCAACACGTTGTTGACTAAGAAGAACGGATTTAAGAATCTCAGAAGTGTGTTGATAAGAGTGCATCAAAACTAGTGAAGATGAACGAATGCATCAAAACATAACTTAGAGATTACAATATGTTTTATTCATGTATGATTTCCTGAGATTAAGTCCACTATAACTGAGATCACAATTTGATAAAGAAAAAACAACAGTAATTAATCCTACTGAGGCTCAACTAAGAGCTCATAAAACATGTCACAAATACTGGACCAAAATCCAAAAAATTAAAGAGTTCAATTTGGCATTTTCTTGCAACAAATTGTAGTCTCGGAAGCACAGATAGAAAACAAGAAAGAAGGTCAAAAATTGAGAAGGGAAGATGGGTGGTGGGTTTACCTTCTTGAGAATATTATGGGCGATGCGGTAGTAGTAGGAAAGAGTAATCCGATTATCAACAAGGACCTTCTCAGTAGTAGCGGAGATGTTAATTGTTCCTTGAGAAGAAGAAGAATATGAAGAAGAAGATGAAGATCGAGCCGCCATCGTTGATGATTTGACTTTCTGCGATTTTTGATTTGAAGGTGGAATCCGAATTAGCAAACAAGTTAGGGTTCAGTGGAATTTAATCGTCTGCTTTCACTTTCATTTTAGGTTTTACTTCTCATTTCTTCAACTCAATTCCGGGATAATTCCCCTGTCCCCTCATCCACCATTTTTTTCCCTTACATATAACTAAGCTATTATTAATTTATTTTCAGCACATTTGGTACATTTCCTATAAAAAATTATTAATTTTTTGCTTCTTTTCAAGCCCATAGGATTTGATCACTTCTCACCATTATAACTAGGACCGGCAATTGAACCGGGTCTAACTGAAGCCCAATGGCTCGGTCCAATTATATTTGAACCGAGCATACTTTATAGTGAGTCGGGTTGAATTTGAGCTATTTTATTAAACCCGATTTATTTATAAGCCGAGTTTGAAACTACTATGACTCAACCCGAATAAGACCCGACCGATTAGGTTAATAATAAAATATATAATATATTTATTATTTTAAGGGTTTTTTGTGCATAAGTCCCTGATCAACCATTTTTATTATTCTAGGTTCAGGGGTTATATCTCTTTCACCATTAAGCTCATCCAATAAATATGTATTATAAATAATTGAAAAATTAATGTATATGACAAAATTACCCCTAACCAGTTACACCAAATTCTTAATTGTAACCCCGATTTAATCAATTTTGACCACAAAAATCCAATTTTAACTTGTTTCTTTCAAAAAAAAATTTTGAGAAATTATTTTTTTGCCGCTGGTCTCCGGCGTTGACTTTTTGTTTTTGATTTGTTTTTTCCGCCGCCGGTTTCCATCGTTGACTGATGTCTGACGTTGATTTTTTCTAGTGGGTTTTGTATTTTATTTTTTAAGTCCGCCGCTAAACGTTGACCGTAATTGTGTTGTCATAAACAATAATTATACTGTCATTGATAGTAAATTAACATAATTATATTGTCACTAAAAGTACATTAGCATAATTGTACTGTCATTCACAATATATTTATTGTTAATATTACAGTCAACAACAACAAAAATTGTTGTTTAAACAAGGGCAAAAAGTTGTTAAAGAAAAAAAATCGAAAAAAATCAACGCCGGACACCGATAACGGAAAAATCAGGAAAATAAAAAAGCGAAAAAATCAACGCCGGAAACCGGCGAAAAAATTAGGAAGAAAAAAAAAGTCAAAGGCGGTAACGGACGATATTGTCCATAAAATTGTGTTTTGGGTTAAAATTGAATAATTTATAAAATTTGGGGTCAAATTGAGGTTAGTTTAATTAAAGGATGGAATTGGAGCATATTAAAATGTGAGAGCTATTTTAGTCTTTTACAAACCTCTAGATCATGTGTGGACTTTTTCGTGAAAGAGTATATTGTCTGGACCCATTTATGAATAAGTACCCATTGATGGGCTTATTTGTAGTGTCATTATTTTAATGTTATGACAACACTAGTAACCATGCCCCGTGCAACGCACGGGGAATTATTACAAAAGTGTAAAAAGATAAACTTAATATGTTGAATTATATCGAAATAAGTAATTGAGAATACATCACACTAAAAAAATTGTAAAATGTCGAGAACTTGGTCAATACAATTAACAATAATTTTCACTATTGAGCAATCACACTAAAAGCTTCATAGATTATCGTAGTCCAACATACTATCATTTCCCATGCTCCGTTGTTTCTCAACATCCTCAACATTGACATTTGGGGAAGCCGTGAAAAGTGTATAAACCAAAGAACAGTGAAAAATATACTTTGAAAAATATAATTGACATTTCTATGTACCAAATAACTTGTCAATATCATACTTTTGTTATCATCAAATAGCCACACAACTTCACATTTCTACGTTCAAAGAAAATTATTGTATTAGACGTCCAGTTCTATGGATATATATGCGTGAAGTCTTACCATTCAAACTAAGAGCTCAAAGAGTGAAGTCTTACCATTCAATTGTTCGTATCTTTCTTTGAAAGCTTTTTGCATATTGCATATCCCTTTTGGCATTCTTAAAGGCTTGATACTCGTAAAAAATACAGCGTAAAACCAAATATACAGCTATTATGGAAAAGATTTTATCGAACTAAAAATGAGAAGAATAAATTTAAATACAATTATTTTGCAAAAGCTTTAATATGACTGAGTTAAAAAAATTGAATACCAATTCTTAGAAAATATGTTAACCGACTTCACCGAAAATACCTGAAAGAATAACAGGTATTTACACTCAACCTTATAATTTTGTTGATCCCCTGCCGAACAACGATTTGTGAAAATCCAAAGAATACTTAGGCAAAAAATCAGACAAAACTAAAGATTAGCTAAAGTAAAGTAAAAGGCTTACCGCATCCTTGGTTATTGACAACAATTACTGCCCAAATTGACCTTACAGATTAAGAATTCCATTCAAGAACAGACAGTAAATGTGATGGTGCGAAACTCCTTAATAAGCGTGAAGAACATAAGCAGAGAAAATTTATTATTTTGTCTGTACTTCTTCTTCCTTTCAATTTTGGGATAGAGGATTAGAAGAATCACATGTATTAATGGAATCGCGATAGCGATGAAGATATTAAATGCGGAAAAAGAAAATGGCAAAAATAACACGGGGTCCGGAAACTGTCTAATACAATAATGATCAATGAGTATCAACACATATTATATTGCATAGCAAATTATAGATTTTAGATAAGCAACACAAACATTATGAACGAATTTCAAAAAATGGATCTTCAAAAATGGATCAGTGAAGATGCAACAACATTGAGAACATATAGAAGATAGATATTATGTTAATTTTCTCAAATAAATATAATGAAAGTCCAAATATATTTGTTTTATGCCGAACCGATTCAAACCAATAGACGAAACCGAAACCGAAAATAAACACCGAATTGATACCGAAACCGTTAACCAAAAATTGAAACACTAATTAACACCGAACCGAAAAAACCGGCAATTCAGTTTTTAAAATATAAAAAACCGATATTATGAGTTCGTGTTTGTTTATTGCAAAAACCGAGTCTTGCATACCCCTACGGCCTACCAAAAAAATTCTTGCAAGATTTATTAATAATTAATCCCCAATCAAAATCGAAAAATAAAAAGGAAGAAATAGTTGTACCAGCTTCTTACATCAGGGTTCTTTAATGGGCTGCGCCATTCCTGTCCAATTTTTTCTTTTACTTTCCGAATGGATTCTTAAATGTTGGGAGTCGGGACAGATAAGATCGCTTCTTAGCTCTTTTCTTCGAAAGAAGTGCACTTGCACTTACAATCGCAATAAATATAATTAGCGAAGAAATAAACTTGATAAAGATGAAAACCCCTATGTATAATGCAGTATAATTAGATGAAACATCAGTAACAATCCACAAACATAGAATCTACACAGCAATAAAAAGAGCAACAATATAATCGGAGTTGTATATTATATTATATATATATCATATAAACCCAAACACACAGCATATATATACACATCAACAAAGGTAGTAGTTTTAGGAAAGTAAAAATACCTATGTTTGTTTTATATATATATATATATATATATATATATATATATCAATTCGATGCTGCAAGACATGGCAACATGCTGCATAAAAAAAAATCAATAGCAACATGATGAAACACCGTAAAAAACTGGTAGAAGTAAAACAACATATAACATTGTATTTTTTGTAACGAACAAAAGATATTTGCAGGCTTCGTAAAAAAACTCGCTGAAAATAAAACCGGTCGCCTACTTGCGCTAAAAGCAATATAGTACTTCTGCATGTTTCTTCCTCTTCCGAATTTATGAAGGATCTTTTTGCAAGAGGGAAGTAGAGAAGTGGTGTATGACGTGGGAAAGAAGATGAACAAATATGGAGAACGTGGGATGAACACAATAGCGGTAAATAAATTGAAGATGGAGAAGATATTGTTCAGTTGGGCGGTTTTTTCTATAGCCGTTTTTATGAGTGGTGTGTTTTTTTCTCGACGGTTTGTCAAACGTGTAACCGATGAGTAGGGAAATAGGAAATCATTATATGGTAATTGACAAATTTGCCCCTAGGTTTAGGTTTAGATTTGTAGGTCAAAATATCTTCTTTTTATATATAAAATACAAGTTACAACCGTACAAGACTATTTTATTTTGCAAAATAAAAAGAATTAAGTGGTGGCGGTGGCCATAAGGAGAATATGAATCAAATGCAAAATACTCACTGAAACCCAATTGCTGAAATTTATCACCGAGATTTGAGAATATAAAACGTTTCCAATAATAACAGTTCTAATCATTTTTTACTTCTTTCAGTCTTGTTTTATAAATTTTTCCAATAACTTTCAAAGATTGTTTTAGGGTTTTTTATTTTTTGGCATCAATGGAGGTAAATCTTGTTTATTAATTCTTTTTATAATTTTTTGTTACTCATTACAGTTATATAGTAATGGGGTCCGATATAAACCAAACTCGAATAAATACATGAGCCGAGTTTGAGCCTATACTAATGAGGCTCGATGGTATGTGAGCTTGAATCTATGCAATGAAGCCCGATGGTATATGAGCTTGAGTCGACCCAAGCTCGATTCACATGGTCCGATTGACAGCCCTATTTTATAACCCTATGTCTTGATCATTGTATTGAAGCCTATAGGGTCAGGTAACCAACCACCTTATAAACCCTATATGATCCCTTCTTACCGAAGACCGTAGACTAAAATTATCTTACTTTTATAACCATATACCTTCAATATATTGATAAGACATGCATGCAATGAAAAATTATCGGAAATCTCTTTGAAAAAAATCAATGTAAGTTCAACAAATAACCCATATATTACGAACCCGAACTAACTACGCGGAATCAAACTACCCCTAGGTCCTACACTACCGACTCGACCTACCCTTGGTTATTTAACCGAGACTTAGAAAAATTTTCCAAAACAATTTTATATTTTTAAAACCATGACACTTATGCACTCAACACATGCGCCCTTCTACCTACCATTTTCTCATTTTCACACCTAATGATCAATACAAATAAGCAAAATAAGATCACATAGCAATTTTCAAATAAGCACAATAAGACCAACAATCAAGTACACTCAAATAATTAAAGATCTTATGCATGAAAAACTTCGCTATTCATAACCAAAGTTCTTATTTTATTTCTTAAGAAGTCTTTCATGAATAAAATTCAAGATCATCAAGTTAAAGCTAATTTTGTAACTCTTCGCCAATTAACATAAAAATGCTAGATCTTAACATGCCAGACACTAGATCAAACAATTTCATCATCGAAGTATTTTTTCCCAAAAAATTGAACACTACATATGCATAACAAATTCTTCTTCTTTATAAATTCCACATGCATCAACATCATTGTTTCATCAAATAAGCAAATATAAAGATTTCACTAGTTAAGTCAAAAATTCCAAATATTTTTACCAAACAACTATCAACTACTAGATAATCTCATGCAAGACATTAATTAAATCAAATACACCATCTAGGCCATTTTCCCCCAAATTTTCGAAAAATATAGAACTTCAAAAAAAAACTTTTCCCCTCAAGATATTAACATGTAATCATGAATAACGTCATTAGGACACATCAGCGGCTTATTCCAAGTGTCCTCCACGATTAAATCAGCTACGAGCTTAACGCTCATTTTTACCTTCTTGACAGCACTAAATGCCAACTCACACGTGTGGTTTTTCTCGTACGTGCGGATAATACAATATCCGGTTGAAGGTTGAATTGTAGCATGAATTCTCCACAAAATAATTATCAATTCTCTAAGCTTACAAACTGCAGTCACTCTCTTCGTATCGTTTTTTGATAAAATTGAATCCAAATCCAAGCTCATATGCAAACTTAGCCAAACATATTCTAAATTCTGAACGTCCCCCACGAAAAACTTGTCCGACATCGGCTATCAGATTTATCTAATGTGAGCTAAGCAGAGTACTACGGGGGGGGGGGGGGGGGGTGTGTTGCATGGGGGATTAACTACTGCTTCAAATGTAGCGAGAGGTAACACACTTGACGAACCTACCATAGAGCTGTAACTAGTAGCGGACGTACCAAGAGATGCATGAACTTCCTTCACAACAATTTCAATCCTTTTGAATCGACCATTGTTCCACAATAATAAATAACCCTTTTACATCTTCATCATCGTTGATTGAAAAAACACCAATCTCAGGGACAGAGGACGATAATGACAGGTTATCAACACTTAAAGAATTCCATCTTGAACAAACAAAATGCACAAGATTGGAAAAACTCATCCCTCTTGTAAAATCTGTGATCGAACAAAATGCATCATATCTCAATAACAACACAATAGAACTAGTCATCCTGCAATTTCATATAAAACATAATTACACTGTTAATAACAGTCACATTACTAATACATCCAGTAAATCCGTGTATACATTCTATTATACTGCCAATGACAGCACCATTATATAAACACTTGCAAACTAACATAGGAAAACATAATTACACTGTTAATAACAGTCACATTATTAATACATCAAGTACATCCGCATATACATGCAATTATACTGCCAATGGCAACAACATTATATAAACGCTTGCAAAAGAAACATAGCAAAACATAGTTATACTGCTAATAACAGTCAAAATGCATAAACAACGAGCAAAATAACATACACATGCAATTATACCGCCAATCACAACAGCATTATATAAACATTTCAAAAAAAAAAATAGCGTGAAAACAAAAATACACAACAAACAAAAAAACACATTTTTGTGAACAGTCATTGAACGTCCATACATCATGGTGTTCAATTTACTAGAATTTAAACTATACATATATCGATGTTGACATTTGTAAATTAAAAAAACATTCGCATGGACATAAAAAAATTAACACACCTTCTTTGAAAATTATACTTCAGCAGATATGATCGGCGGTAAAAGCTGGAGAGGACGGCCGGCGAGATCCATCGCGAAACAGCTAGATGTAGCTCAGTTTCAAGATGCAGAGGTACAGAGAAGAATTCGGAAGAGAAGAGAGAAGAATCGCGCACAAAACATGAAAAACGAGCATAGGGCTTTCAATTTTCAGATTATATACAGTGGTAGTTATGTCCGAAAAAAACACCCTTGCCTTGATTTTAAATAAACTTTTAAGTAGTGGATTTTTTGCAAAACAAAAAAACTGGATGTCTCTTTTCTAATTAAGTCCATAAGTCATGAGTTTATTTGCCATTTACCATTTAATTAAAGATAGGGTTAGTTTAGTAAATTCCCGTTAGGATCTAACTGTAAGATTTTTTTCAAAATTAGCGCAGAGGGTTTTTTTATTTCCATACGGAGTGATTAGCATTTGAAACTATGGTTTGAGGACTTTAATGTATTTATCCCAAAATAGAGGGAAAAAAAGAAAAAGAAAAACAGAAACAAGTGTTGGATTCGAATACCCCAAATAGAAGGTTCATTCGATGCTACACCCGGTGAAAAACACCGGGTGGAGCTTCTGCTGCCCCGCGTTCTTTGTTTTCTATTTC
>NW_012194890.1:1029972-1092532 GCF_000504015.1 Erythranthe guttata | reverse complement strand
GTATTAGTATTAGTATTAGTATTAGTATTAGTATTAGTATTAGTATTAGTATTAGTATTAATATTAGTATTAGTATTAGTATTAGTATTAGTATTAGTATTAGTATTAGTATTAGTATTAGTATTAGTATTAGTATTAGTATTAGTATTAGTATTAGTATTAGTATTAATATTGATATTGATATTAGTATTAGTGTTCGTATTAGTATTGACGTATTAGTTTGAACATTAAATATTCGTATTAGAATTGGCGTATTATTACTAATAGTAGTGTTGATATTAATATTAGTATTAGACTATTAGTATTAATCATCGTATTAATATTAGGATTAGTATTAATATTTGTATTATTAGTATTAGTATTAGTATTAGTATTAGTATTAGTGTTAATATTAGTATTAGTATTAGTATTAGTATCATTATTAGTATTAATATTAGTATCATTATCAATAACAACACCAGTATGAGTATGAGTATGAATTTGAATATCAGTATTAGTATCAGTATCAATATCTATATAAGTATTGGTATGAATATTAATATTGGTATTAGTATTGGTATTAGTATTAATAATAGTATTAGTATGAGTATTAGTATCGGTATCAGTATCAATATCAATATTAATATCAGTAGTAGTATCAATATCAATATCAATATTATTATCATTATTAGTATTGGTATTAGTATTAATAATAGTATTAGTATGAATATTAGTATTAATATTCGAATTCATATTTGTCTTGGCGTATTAGCATTAACATTAGCATTAGTCTTAATATTAGTATGGGTATTAGTGTTCGTATTAGTATTGGCGTATTAGTTTAAACATTAAATATTCGTATTAGAATTGGCGTATTATATTAATAGTAGTGTTGATTTTTTTTTTATTTGAGTAAATTCAAGTCCATTACAATGGGAAGTAAGGGAGGGGGGACTCGAACCCTAGACCTTTACCCTATTGGTCAATGTTAGGTATCAACTCTCCTAATGAGGGTTGGTTAATAGTAGTGTTGATATCAATATTAGATTAGACTATTAGTATTAATCATCGTATTAATATTAGGATTAGTATTAATATTAGCATTATTAGTGTTGGTTTTAGTATTTATATTAGTATTGATATTAGTATTATCAATTTTGGTTTTAGTATTAGTATTAGTATTAGTAGTTGTTGTTAGTGTAATATTAGTGTCAATATTAGGGTGGCATAGGCAATTGTACGCCGCAATGTCCAGAGTTAAAAGTATATTTGAGATAAATATATTTATCAAACTCAGAATCGGGCGATATAACTAACTTTACTAGCAATGTTGTGTGTACAAAAGATTTTCAACGAATATGATGGTAAATCACAAACAAATGTATATTTTGATTCAATAAAACATTTTTTTGGGTATTATTTACATGTATGTCAACTGTTCAAAGTTTTCATTCGTTTTATTTTATCCAAAATAATTAAAAAAAAATTGATCCCGTGCATCGCACGGGTGAATTACTAGTTGTATATAAAGCCAAGAGAAATGGGGTATATATATATGTCAATGAAATACTATTGGACGATGATGACTTTCAGTTAAGTCTTTGAAATTTGTCGGAAATATCGTTTCAACTCTTTCAAGTATCGTTCTTTTTCTTCTTCTTCAAACATCACCACTATTTAAGTATGTTTTATTTATTAAAAGTAATTTAAGACTAATTTATACAATGTACTATCTATATCTATACTATTATTATTTATTATATATTATATATTATTTATATTTTTTAATATATTACTAGCATTTTTTTTCCAGTGCGATGCCCCGGATAGCATTTCTAACGTGAAAATACTTATTGATTTAATATGACAATAACAATTATAATAAAATTTATTTGTGATATGATAACAACATCAATATTTATACAAATTTAATAATACAAACTGATTCAAAAAAAAAAATTATATAAACTTTATTCTCATAATATAAAATTGATTATTAAATAAATGAAACAAAGAAAAATTAGAGAAAATATGCTGGAATAAGCGATAAAAATAATAAGAACAATTAAAAAGATATTAAAAGTAGTGGATTAGAATTGTGCTAGCCTAGATTTGGTGTGAAAGTAATTAGAAAAAAGTGGAAAGTGGCTGCGAAATAGAAGATATATATATATATATATATATATATATATATATATATATATATATATATATATATATATACAAATATATATACCATTAGGGTTTCTTAGGGTGCCCTAACGTTTCTCTCTTTTATATATAAGATATCGAGTGATACGCTCAAAATTTAATCTCCCTTTTAATCCACTACTCCAATCTCATTAGGTGTCCTTTTATCATAAAAAATAAAAAAATAAATAAAATCACTTGCTAATTGTATTCTATAATATAATGTGTGTCCTAGTTCTACACCAACTCAAACCTCATATTATATATACATGGTATCAACACATGCATGAAATAATCATTCATTGTCAACAATTATCAAGCTAGAATAATTTATATATTCGTACACAAATATTTTTCTATGATTTTAGTAGAAATTAAAGAAGGTGTTCGAGGATGGATACCAAGCATATCGATACCATGCACAAATATACGACGAAGAAAACTGCGAAGAGGGTGAGGATGAGTATGCCGTTCGGGCTCGAGTGCAATAAATGCGACAGGCATACGGACAAAGGTGAAAAGCTTTATTGTTTCAAAAGAGCAATCGGGATCGACTCGACTTTCGAAGTTGAGATTTACAGATTTGAATTTTGGTGCCAATGTTGTCGAAGTGATTTTTCGATCGTTTCGGATCCCGGTCGATACAATTACGTTCTTGAATCAGGTGTCACATTCGTTGCCAAAAGATTTCATAGATTCCCGTATCGTTTGTAATTTATATTTAGCTTTAATTTTGTTTTAGATTTAATTTTGTTTTAGATTTAGATGAGTAGCTTTAGCATGTTTTGACTTTCGATTTATTCTTTTTAATAGAAATTTATTTTCGTGTTCATAATTATCGTGATTATTGTTAAATTTTTAATAGCAGTTTTTTCTTCATAATTATATGTGGTGTCGAATGCCTTGTCATTTGCAATAAAAATTAGGACTTTTATTGCAATTCACCCCTTATTAAATGAAAAATCCAACAATTAAACCCATGATAGTTACATGGTAAAATTGGATTCTTGGAGGACCTTGAAATCTAAACGATGCAGAATATACAAAAACAGAACATCAACAATATATAAATGGAAATTTGGAATTCAGAAAATTAGCAAACCAACAAAATTCAAAAAAATAAAATTAAATTAAAACACATTGAAAAACACCAATACCTAAACGAACCTACTACCACCATGCGTACAAATTTATTAAATTCCGTTGATTTTTTTTCTGTACGACCTAATACTTGATAGAACGATTAAGATTAATATAACCATTAAGATTATTATAAATTATAATTATAATAATTAAAGTTCATATTTATCACGTAGTTATATTGTTTATTGGTAACCATGAAATAAGAAAGCTTATTTTTTAGATATTCATCGTGTATTCAATCTTGTACAAATTGAAGGCATTTCTTCTTCTTCTTCTTCTTTTTTTTTTTTTTTTTATATTATTATTATTGAGAAAACCGTATGAAAAACTGCTAGAATATGAATTGTCGAAAATACCCCTTGGTTTAGGTCTAGGGTTGTAGGTCAAAATATCTTCCTTTTATATATAAGATTAATCCAATTAAATCTAATAATGGACTATTTCATAAATTATATTATGAAAAAGATAAGATGCCCATACTTGAAATTAATTAGATGGAAATATTAAATTAATTTATATGTTCAAGTTTATGATAAAGAAAAGAAATATAATTTTATTATGGTTTCTTGTTATAATTTACTTTAAAGAGATTTTTTTTCTCTCTATAAAATCGAACGAAAATAAAAATAAAAAATAATAATAATTAAATGAGTATGTAAAATAATGGAAATAGAAGAAAATTACTATTGAAAATAAACAGGGTGATATTTATGTTAAAGATTTCAAATAAAATTAAAAATCTCACAAATGTTCTTCCCCAAAACCTAAATCCAAATTAATCCCCATGTTGTAGGATAGTTCTAAAGAAAAAAAAAAAAAATCCTCAATGGGGTTTCCAGCATTTGATGATGTGATGGAAATTAATTTAAGTAACACTTGGAGTAGAATCTCTGATGGTTGTGATGGAAATTAATTTAAGTAACACTTGGAGTAGAATCTCTGATGGTTGTGATTGATTAAAAAAATATGATTTTATTTGCCAGCAGGGGCATTTTTATTGTCTTTGTCGGATGTCGTTTTTGTTTAAATGATTTTTGTGCTGGTTGTCGATGTGTTGCCGTAGTTTCTTCGTATTGGTAGATTTTTCTTATTATGCATGCGGTAAACTATGACGAAACTAATAATTAAGTTGAATTACACATAAGTTTTGGTTGTGGTGTTATATAGCTCATCGTGAATGAGATGAAGAAACAAACGATGTTACTCCTCGAAGGTAACGATGAAGAGGGTCGAAATAAAACGGATGCGAAGAACATGTTGTATGATTTAACAAACAAGAAGAAATAGAGAAAAAAAAAAAAGATATATAGATCAATGATTAGGGTTTATAGTTTATGGAAGAAGATGAAAGAAAAGTCATTTATATGTAAGATTTCCTCTCATTTAATTTGCAATTAACTTTCAAATCATTAATTTTATAACCGAAAATTTGGTACGCTAACATTTCATACCATTTACTGAATTAAATATATGATTTGATTCAGTAAATAACCGAATAACATAAATTTTATGTAAAAATATTTAAAGGAGAGGTGGCTCTAATTACCCAAACAAGAGGGATCTTTTCGTAATTTGGTCATATCTTAGGGGTAGCCGTAATTTACCCTGAGAATTATAAAAGTTTAATATGAAAATTATTGAATTTGTTAAATTAAAGAATTTTTTATCTCTCCACTGAATTATAGCTTTTTTAGCAATACTAGCATTCTTTTCCCGTGCGATGCACGGGGTTGCAAAAAGGAAGATAAATTATATATATATATTAATTAAATTGTATTAAATAAATCCTCATCGATGTGTATAAAAAGAGATAGAAAGAGTAAAAAAAATATACTATCCGAATAAATTAGAATGTTGCTAGCGGATTTGCAAATTTGATTTGCTATGAAGGCCATTAGAGAAAAAAAAGAGCTGGAAAATAAAAGATGAAAAAATACTAATAATTAATATCGAAAAAATTACAAATATACCATTAGGGTTTCTTACTTTTATATATAATATGAATTTTAAGGGACGTTTTTTTCATTTTATGTAGGTACCAAAATGTACCTAAGATATGTAAGATTTGGAGGGCAACTAAGTAATGTTATAACTTATAATAATTAATTAATTAAATAATACAAAATTGGCCCATTAAATAGATAAATTTCAATAAGATAATTAATATACAAGAATTTTACTTAGTGTTTATTCTATACACCTTCCTGCTCTTTTCTCTACCTTGTTTTTTCTTCTTGTTGAAGAACTTTCATAAGGAATGAAGACATATATATATATATATATATATATATATATATATATATATATATAATACAACTCACAGTTATAATGAAATCACTAATTGGTAATCGAATATTTGGTATCCATTAAACTACACGACCTTTTCATTTAATTTGCACCGTACCATATGATTTAGATTGAATAACAACATATGAGAACTTAAGTTCATACTCCTTCCTATTTGCAGGCCCTCCAAAAGGGTATGATGTTGGATGCAAGAATAACGTGGCCAACCAACCTAATTGGGCAAAACAAACATAATATTGGTTCAAATGATTTCAAATTTGAAGTGCTTGGATTTCTGGACTTTTGGGTATGCAACAAAGTATATATTGACACTACATTTTATGAATGCAATTCTTATTCTGATCGTTAACTATGAAATTGGAATGTTGAGGGATATTGGGTGATGAGGATACAAGTATCTCAAATGTTCATTTCATTTTCTATTTTATAAGGCTAATTTTTTTAAAGGTGGACTTCCAACTCCCTGATCCGTTCAAGTTTGAGTAAAATAATAAGGCAAACGAATTCAAACGTGTGTTTTTGTGTGTTGTGTGTGAGTAAAGCATATTTTCTTTATGGTGGAGAATATGAGATATTTATTAGTCATACATGATGAGGTCCATTGCTCATCATATTTCGTGTATCCTGGTTTACTTGTGTGTATTTTGGTGTATCTATGTTTTTCGGTGAAGATGAGGCACCGAGAAAGAGAGAGTGTGTGTTTTGAGTGTTGTACGTGTATTCCTCTGTCTGCTATTTTGCCCTGCCCTCTCAATCTCTCCTTGTATATATATACTCCAAGAACTCTTCTATAAGTTAAATTTTAGATAGTTTAACAAAAAATGGCACAAAAACTTGCTCCAATAGCTATGGTAAAATATGAATCAGTAGCTAAATTTATAGATTTGCTTGTCAAATTTGAGAAACGTAAAAGTGAAATCCTAAAATTGTTTCTGCAAATATA
This sequence comes from Erythranthe guttata, assembly GCF_000504015.1. Next base: position 1,085,970 of record NW_012194890.1, on the reverse strand, counting down.
GATCGGCACAAACTCCCAAATCTCAAGTTATTTTATGACTAGAAAATTCAATTCATAAAACAAAGAAAATATACAATACAAATTCTTTATATAAAAATTGAGAGATTTTACAACTAAATTAATAAATAAATTTCTGGAAAAAAAATCAAACAAATAAAAATGAAGAAGCCAATAATCGAAATACAAGTTATTATTATTTTGAAATGAGAATCAATTTTTTTAATTATATAACCGAATATATGAAATATAATAAATATATGTATAAAAAATATGATGAAAAGTGATGTCATAAGTAATGTTTTGAAGTGATGTGTTAAAGTATAAACCACCATTACAGGAGTGAATCGGAAAAAGTGATGTGTTAAAACATTATTCACTGTGTATAATTTGATAAGAAATGGCAAAATTTAGACAATATGTTGGAATTGCTCTTTCAATGGCATATCATTATATTAATATGGTAAACGCATGAAAGTTTTCAATTTTCAATGTCAGCATTTATCATCAACTAGTAATTCACCCGTGCGATGCACGGGATCAATTTTTTTTTTTTTATAATTATTTTGGATAAAATAAGACAAACGAAAACTTTGAACAGTTGACATACATGTAAATAATACCGAAAAAAATACATTTTAATGAATGAAAATATACATTTGTTTGTGATTTACCTTCATATTCGCTGAAAATATTTTGTGCACACAATATTGCTCATAATTTTAGTTAATCACCCGATTCTGAGTTGATAAATATTTTTATCTCAAATCTACTTTTAACTATGAACATTGCGGCGTACCATTGCCTATGTCACCCTAATATTAACACTAATATTACACTAACAACAACTACTAATACTAATACTAAAACCAACATTGATAATACTAATACCAATACTCATATTAATACTAAAATCAACACTAATAATACTAATATTAATACTAATCATAATATTAATATGATAATTAATACTAATAGTCTAATACTAATATTAGTATCAACGCTAATATTAATAATAATATGCCAATTCTAATACGAATATTTAATGTTTAAACTAATACGCCAATACTAATACTAATACTAATACTAATACTAATGTTAATGCTAATGTTAATGCTAATACGCCAAGACTAATATGAATTTGAATATTAATAATAATACTAATAATGATAATATACTGATATTGATATTGATACTGATATTAATATTATACTAATATTAATACACATATTGATACACATACACATATTGATATTGATATTGATATTGATATTGATATTGATATCGATACTGATACTGATACTAATATTCATATTAATACTATAATTAATTAATATCAATACTAATACCAATATATATTAATATTCATACCAATAGTCATACCAATACTCATACATATATTGATACATATATTGATATTGATATTGATACTAATATTCATATTAATACTATAATTAATTAATATCAATACTAATACCAATATATATTAATATTCATACCAATATATATTAATATTCATACCAATAGTCATACCAATACTCATACAGATATTGATACATATAAGCACTTTGATATCGATACTGATATTGATACTAATATTCATATTAATACTATAATTAATTAATATCAATACTAATACCAATATATATTAATATTCATACCAATATATACCAATAGTCATACCAATACTCATACAGATATTGATACATATATTGATATTGAAATTATATAATCACCTTTCAGAAATTATAGTCGAAATATTATTAAAAAAATATCTTGAGCAATACTCCTGGCACAAAAATTAACGTGTTCAAGGGGTCGTATATGAAATTAAATAAATGTTATAAAATGGAAAGTGTATACAATTAATAAACAAATCAATTGAGGATATTCATCACAAAAATATTGATCCAAAATTTTAAGAAATCAACACCGGTAATTGAGCCAAATTTCAACACTTCATTATTACTACCAAATGATTTGTAATACAAATATATTTAAGAGAAAAATAAAAAGATAAGGAGAAGAAGAAGAAGAAGAAGAAAAGCTGATTATGGTTCCGCATTTACATAAGATTAATTTTGAACATTTTTTAGCACAACCTAATTTAAACATTAATAGTATTAATATAGTATATTTGAAATTGACTTTTTTTTTTATATATAATTTCTCACGTTCAAATACTTGTATTAAACTTGTAGTTTCCACATTACTGTGTTAAATTAAAATCTATTAATCTTCTCATCTCATAAATATTATTTTTTAATAAAATAAATATTTACATGATATTATACGGTCCTGTATTCTTATAATATTTTTAATGCAATAAAATAAAAAATGCATTAAAAAATGGAGTATTACTGTAAATTAATCTATAGAACATTGTTGGATTTAATTAGAACTTGTTTGTTAGATGAAAATTAAGAATCTAACAAAATTAGATTGTGCTTAACAAATGGAACAAAGTTGCACAACACATGAATTCAATCGAATCAATCAGGCAATTTATATTTACAATTTGTTTATAAAACACAAATATGAATACAAATTGCACCTAACGAAAATTAATATTTCGGTCATAACAACTTGATATAAAACATAATAATTTATATTCAACTTTTTGACTGTTACAGTACTCATACAAAAAAATTATTGTTGATTACATCATACTCCATATTCTTCAGTACGTAACCATTATTGTTACATAATTTGCACAAATTGGTAAGGTTCTGCAAAAGGAAATAAGAAAAGGAAAAAAAAACCAATGAAACAATGAACAACGAAAAAATAAAATAACAATATATAATAATAATAATATAGTTAATAAAAATGAAACTATAAGAAAAATAAAAATATAAGAAAAAATGAAAGCAAAAGAAAAATTGGTAAGAATCACATTGGGACAAAAAAAAAAGAACTTTGAATAAAAATGAAAATATAAGAAAATTGGGATAGGAAAAAATTAATGGAAGTTGTCAAACATAAAAAAATTAAAGAAGTAAGGAGAAATAAAAGAATTTTACCGAAACAACGGATACTAAAGAATACAAATAATGATGCGAAAAAAAAAAGAAAAAAAAATGTAACAATAACATAAAGACAAGATAATAAAAAATGAAACAATATTAATTAAACAAAGAATTTAAAAACAAAAATTTGTTGATACATTGTATACACTTATTTGTTTTATTAAGTGTAACAACGAATATCAATGAAACCAAAACATCAAGAAGAATATAATACATTGAATTCCAATTTGTTAAAGATTATGCAAGATCCAGAGCGTGGAACGACTTTGATTGATTCCCTACATGAGACGCACATACATGGATCGAAATTAGGATCAAAATACGCGTTGCAAAGAACACATTGTTTGGACTGAGCGGAAACAATTTTTTTGATCTTCATAAGGTACACACGACTTTATTTAATAGGGGAAATATGCAATACACCCCTTATTTGGAAAATATTTTGAACTAAACCCAATTGACTTTAAAGACTTTTCTCATAGCCCATAACCCAATCTAAATTAGTGAGACACCCTTACCAGCCATGATAAGACTAAAATGCCCCTATGTGTTAGGGTTTTAACCTAATACAATTTTATTTCTCTCTCTTTCATTCTCTCCTCTTTCTCTCTGTTCTCTGTTCTCGCTATCTCTCGTTCTTTTGTTCACAGTTCTTTTTTTTTTTTTTTTTTCTTTTTCCTTCTTCTTCAGTTCTCGCTCTCCCTCTCTCTCTGTTTCAGTTCTCGCTCTCCCTCTCTCTCTCTGTTTCATTCTCCCGTTCTCTCTCTGTTCACAGTTCAATTTTTTTTCCTTCTTCTTCAGATCTGTAAAACCGCCGGAGTCAACAATATCCTTCAAACGCCGTCGGCCGAAACTCGTTGCAGGGGCCCAGGCCCTCCTCTGCCGATGTTGGAGATCGTCTCCCCACTCGTCGAACACCACCACATCGACGCATGGTACAATTGGCGGCGGCGCCTTCTCCACCTTGTCGCCGCCTCCGTCGGATTTCTACATGGAGATTTCCCATATCTCGACGCTGAATACCAATATATACTATATTAATTGGTAAATTTTATTTTTTTATTTTTCTCGAATTAATTGTCGAACTAGCAATATAATATGTTATGGATCTGAATTTCAGATCTATTATTTGTTTGTTATGAAAGAATACATTGATTTTCAATTATTCTTGATTTTATTAATTTTTGTGTTATTCTGCATATTCTGAATGTTTAGATCTGGAAAATCCATTGAGTTACGAGATTAGTCGGTTGTAGTGCAATGTATTTTACAGAGTAGTCACGTTTGACAGAGTAGTCATGTTTAAAAACTTAGTTATATTTGTTTTTTTTTTTTTTTTGTAGTGCTGCATATGTTCAACAGTGTAGTCATATTTAACAGAGAAGATCAAACGGAAGATTAAGTGAAGTCGGTGCAACCGAGTTGGATACCGCAACAAAAAAACATGTTCGATGGCCATTGTTGAATGATCACATTAGTTATTTTTGTTTTTTCGTAGTCATTTTTTTTTTTTGCAATGTATTTTGCTGTTAATATTGCAAGTTTTTTCAAGTGCTGATTACTTGTAGTCACATTACGCAGTTGCTAGTCATATAATAGTCATATTTCCACTATGTTCAGTATGTTATACAAACTGTAGTCACATAATAGTCATATTCATGTTTCTACTGTCAGTTAATTATAATGTTTTACAAAGCACAGTCACATTCACATAGTAGTCATATTCTTACTGTTATATTAATAATTATGCTTCTACAATATGTTAATTACACTATTATACACAACGTAGTCACATAATAGTCATATTCAACTATAGTCATATTCGGAGTTGTAAATCTGTCGAGAAAAAAAAAATCAAATTTTTGTTTAAAAAAAATTAAAAAAATATATTTTTTTTATTAAAAAAATATTAAAAAATAATAAAAAAGTGGCTATAAAATCCGAAAATAATACAAAATAATAAATAAAAAAAAATCCTATTTTTTGATTTGGTAGCAAATTTTTAGAAATTTGGAAGTAGATTTTTAGGAATTAGATTATTGTTATGGAAAGAGTGAAAAAATGAATAATTGAGACTAATTATGTTAATTGACATAAGGGTAGAATTGGAAATACAAATTCTAGGGGGTTATCACAAAGAAAGATTTAAGGGTTGGACATATCACCATTTATTATCTATATGAGGGGTTTATTGCTAATGACCCCTATTTAATAAACTGATTGAAAACAATAAAAAAAGTATATTAAAATTAAAACCCAAGAGAAAGAAATACAAATAGTAGTAATATGTATATATAAAATTAATTATGAATATAAAACTATGCATATATACTTATAATAATTTATAAGTAATGATAATAAAAAAATGTATTATGAAACTGTATAATACGAACATTGTGCACTTTGTAATCGAATGGTGGTAGAAAAAAATGAAATGAACATTGAGGGGTGTATATAGTATTGAAAATGAACTTAATTCTATGGAAAAATAAAAAATTCAAAAGATTTATAGGTTTTATCTATCCTACACCCGGTGAAGGTTACACCGGGTGATTTTTTACCGTTGATCTACACATACCAATGTGGGTGTGTGTGTGTTTGTGTGTATATGAATGGTAAAGATCTACCCGGTGTATTTCACCCGGTGTAGGATCTCAAAAGCCAGATTTATATATTAGTAAATGAAATCAAATCAAACAAATAAAGGAAACAACCCAAAAAAAATATATAATAACTTGTGGAAAAAGATCTTGCAATATAAAAACATTAAATATGAAGATACGATTTTTATTTTTTACCATTCAATTTTGAATTAAAGTATAAATTAAATCAATCAATCGAAATACAAGTTATTATTATTTTGAAATGAGAATCAATTTTTTTAATTATATAACCGAATATATGAAATATAATAAATATATGTATAAAAAATATGATGAAAAGTGATGTCATAAGTAATGTTTTGAAGTGATGTGTTAAAGTATAAACCACCACTACAGGAGTGAATCGGAAAAAGTGATGTGTTAAAACATTATTCACTGTGTATAATTTGATAAGAAATGGCAAAATTTAGACAATATGTTGGAATTGCTCTTTCAATGGCATATCATTATATTAATATGGTAAACGCATGAAAGTTTTCAATTTTCAATGTCAGCATTTATCATCAATAACTCTCTCATTTTAACCAAAAAAATCTTCAATTTCACGTTCCCATAAAAAAACTTATTACATGTAGTGTTGTTGAAATTCGAAATTTTGAACTAGGATATTTAACTAAATTAGAAAGCATCTTCTAAATTGAAATTTATCCATATATTTATCTTGAAATTGATAAAAATAGAGTTTTTATTTAGAGTGAAGAGTTTTTTGTCGAATTTTGTTTGACTTATAACACAAAAATTGATGGAAAACAGTAATGTTTTGAACCAGATGGGATATTAACAGGAACAATCTATTGGGTCATGGTTGGCCCGATTAAAACGAGATTTAACCGAGTTTTTTTTTTTTTTTATCTTATAATTATTTATATTTAATTTTATAGTAAATAAAGCCCTCTTTGTTAGAGCATCTCCGACTGGTTTCACATTTTTTTCACCAAATCCCATTTTTTTGGTGAAAAAATGGGTTCATCTCCCACCGGTAGCACACATTTTACTCTGTCATCATTTATGGTGGAAAAATGGTGTTTTTGATCTCCAATAGGTTTCACCAAAATTTAGACTAAATATTAAAATAATATTATTTCACCATTTCACCACTTATAGAAAATGGGATTTGGTTTGGTCTACCATGACATTTCACCATGTATGCCCCAAAATTATAAATCTAATGTTAATCGTAATTTTATTATATTTTATTTCATAAATATTAATTATAGATCCAATGTTAAGTAATATTTTTTTTTAACTACATAATTTAAAAATTATGTTATCAATTTTAAAAACTGTGTCTTCAATTTAAAGGTCTTGTCCTGTATTTCATCAATTAAAGTGTGTTTCGTTATTCATTATATTATTACTTATTATATTTTATTAATAACAATTAGCATATTAGTTAAGTAAATAAATGAACTAATCAACGTTGATACCAAAAAAATATACAAATTAATTAAAAATAAGTATATTTATATTATTAGAATTAATGTTTTTATTAATAATAACAAATGTATTTATATTTCAAAAACTAATTTAGTAATTAACACCAATGTATGTACTAGGGGTGGTAAACGAGTCGAGTGAGCTCAATGAGCCGGCTCGAGAGAAACTCGAACTCAAACTCGAGTTTATCGAGCTCGAGCTCGAGCTTTTGCCAGCTTTTAGTTGTTTGTGAGCTCACGAGCCGGCTCGTGAGCCTTATTTGTTGTTATTATTATTATTATTATTATTATTATTATTATTATTATTATTATTATTATTATTATTATTATTATTATTATTATTATTATTATTATTATTATTTATATATTATTTTTTATTTAAATAATGTATATTAATAATATAAAATATTATACATATATATATATATATATATATATATATATATATATATATATATATATATCAAAAAATATATATAATTACAATTTATTGTTTATTTGGTAATTTTTTTTAAATAATCTTTAAAAATAATAATTAAAAAAATATTTTAAAAAAACTACAAAATGAGGTTAGGCTGGAGCTCGAGCTCGAGCTTGACAAAATGGGCACGAGCTCGAGCTTGAGCCGAAAAAAAACGAACTCGACGAGCTCGAGCTCGACAAAATAGACTCGAGCTCGAGCTCGAGCCTGCCAAAAGAGGCGAGCTCGGCTCGTGCACACCCCTAATATTTAAGATAAATATGCTAATAAGTTGGTAATCAGGTGCAATTAGTTAAAATCGCCAGTTTACATGCTACTTAACAAAATGGTGTTAAACTGTTAATTACACCAAATCCTACTCTCACCTCTATATTTGGTAGGAAAAATAGGATTTGCTGGAAAAAATAGGAAAATAATGGACCGGTGGGAGATGAAAATTCCTTCAACAAAAAATTTGGTGGAAAAATAGGATTTGAGTATATGGTGATATGTGGGTTAACCATGGTGGGAGGCTAAAACCAAAATCCCAACAATTTTAGGTGTAATAATGATATAGGAATTTTGGGTGGAAAACTAAAAACACCTAAATTAGATGAAAAATGACGATATAGCGACGGATCGGAGAAATGCCATTGGAGACCAAACCAAATTCCATTTCCTATAAGTGGTGAAATGGTGAAATATTATTATTTTAATATTGGGTCTAAATTTTAGTGATACCCATTGGAGACCAAAACCACCATTTTTCCACTAAAAATGGTGGAAGAGTAAAATGGTGTGATACCGGTGGGAGATGAACCCATTTTTTCACCACCATAAATAGGATTTGGTGAAAAAATGGCGAAACCGGTTGGAGATGCTCTTACACACGTTAACTCACTATTTCCGTGCAATTGAAACGCAAATCAGCTTACTCTTCTTTTACAAACACTACGTGTTGTGCTATGGCTGAAGACTGAAGTCAAAGTCAATGAAAATACGTTCCATGTTCCAATTTCAATTTTTTTTCAATTTATTTTTTCAATTGAGCAGTGAAACGACATTGTGTTAACCATCTTATTTGTTTGTTTGTTCTTTTTTCTAAATTAAAACAAATTGCACCATTTTGGGCAAAAACACAAATTTTGCGGTTCGGTCCATGTTTTAAAGTATTGGGAAAAAATCAACGAATGAAAACTTCACAAATCCTGAAAAATGTGCATCTGCAATAGACACGAATCTCCAAATCGAATAAACTCGTGTTTGTAATGATTAATGATGTTAAATTATGAAAATATAATATTATTGAAAACTTAAAAAAAGAAAAAGAAATGAGGTTAATGTTAATTTTTTGTTTTGTAAATGAAATGTGGTACTTCTAGTAAAAATACTTATTTATCAACTCCCAAACAAAAAGATTATAGATAATTATAGTAAATGAGAAATTCAACCGGTTTCACCATTTTTTCACCAAATCTCAGTTTTTGGAGTAAACTGTAAAAGGTACTCCTATGTAATCTTCAAATAACAAAAACCCCCTTGTGATAAATAAATTAGCAAAAAAACCCCGGTGAAATTTAGTCAAAGGCAAAAAACCCCAGTTGACTCAAGTGTGTCTCACCCGCGGGTTGCGTGACTGGTAGTAGGTTTTTGGACGTCAAATGACGACATTATCCCTAAAAATGTGTTTATATGTATATATATTATATGTATATATATTTTCCTTTTAATTTGATTGTTTAGAAATTAAAATATTGTTAAAAAATTGTAAATAATTAAATTTAAAAATTATTAAAAATTTGTTAATCAAATTAATAACGAAATTAAAATTTTCTTTTGATGTAGTGATAATTTAAAATATATACAAAAACTATGTGATAATAAAAATAAAAATAAATTAAAGACCCCATTATACCTTTATAATTAAGATATAACAAATATAAAATAATTAAAATATTTAAAAAAAATATGAATTTATTAATTGCAAAATCCTGGGGGTATTTGTGTCTTTTTATATGAAGTCAACACTCAAATGATAAATGCTGAGTGTGCTATTTAAATAATTTCACAGGGGGATTTTTGCTAGTTTATTTATCATAGGGGGTTTTCGCTATTTAGAGATTATACAGGGGTACTTTTTGCAGTTTACTTCATTTTTGTGGTAAAAAATTGGGTTCATCTCCCACTGGTAGTACACCATTTTACCCTTCCACTATTTATGGTGAAAACATGGTATTTTTACTCTCCAATGGGTTTCACCAAAATTTTGACCAAATATTAAATAATAATATTTCACTATTTCACCACTTATAGAAAATGGGATTTCGTTTGGTCTCCATCACATTTCATCATATATGCCCCAAAACTATAAACCTAATGTTAATCGTAATTTTATTTCATAAATATTAATTATAGATCCAATGTTAAGTAATAATTCTTTTAAGTATATAATTTAAAAATTAAGTTATCAATTTTAAAAATTTTGTTTTCAATTTAAATGCCTTGTCTTGTATTTCATCAATTAAAGCGTGTTTCGTCAATCATTCTATTATTGCTTATTATATTTCATTAATAGCAGTTAGCGTATTAGTTGAGTAAAGAAATGAACTAATCAATATTGATACCAAAAAATATACAAATTAATTAAAAATAAGCATATTTATATTATTAGAATTAATGTGTTTATCAATAATAACAAATGTATTTATATTTTAGAAACTAATTTAGCAATTAACACCAATGTATTTACGATAAATATACTAATAAGTTGGTAATCAGGCGCAATGTTAAAATCATCATTTTATATGCTACTTAATAAAATGGTGTTAATTACACCAAATCCTATTTTTTTACCTCTATACTTGGCAGGAAAAATAGGATTTGGTGGAAAATATAGGAAAATGGTGGATGGGTTGGAGATGAAAATTCATTACCAAAAAATTTGGTGAAAAATAGGATTTGAGTATACGGTAATATAGGGTTGACCGTGGTGGGATGCTAACTAAAATCAAATCTCCATAATTTTAGGTGTAATGATGATATAGAAATTTCGAGTGAGAAGCTAAAAACACTTAAATTAGATGAAAAAATAGCAATATAACAACCGGCTGTAGATGCTCTTAGCCGTCAGTATTAAGTTATTAAGTTGTGCGTTATTATATTGTGCGTTTTGTTGTATGATGCCAGTAAGACTTACAGAGTAATAATTGTAGGAACATCCATATCAATTTCTGCTACTTCTAAGTTCTAACACAAACTACTTACTATCTCAGTAAAAAAATAAACTACTAATAATTATTAGTGTTCTAAAAATCGGCCGAGGCAGCTGATTAATCCGTCTCGGAGGTGGAGGCGGTTTAAAACCTTTACGATTTTAGTGTAAATGTTTGAAAAATCGGTTTTTTGCCCATGAGGCGATTTTAGGCGGTCAAACCTTTAAGGCGGGTCAAACTCGGTGGCAATAATCGGTAAAAAATAGGTTGTTTTTTTTTTTTTTTTTTTTTTTTTTTTTTTTTTTGTAATTCAAAATAAAAGTTGAGATTTTAATAAAAAAATATGAGTTTATGCTTTATTTTGTTTATGTTAATTGTTATTGTTAAGAGCTAATGATGTATGATATGAATGTTCAAGAATAGATGTAAATTCAAAAAAATTGCTTTTTTATTTATATTTTATAACGATATTTATGTAGAGACGTGCTATTTCCACACTCAGAATATCTTATTTCACCATCAAATTAAATATATTTTCTATTTTACCCTTTTGTTCCTCTTTCACACCATATTTTGTACAAATTTAAAAATTGTACACCACCAAACTAATTAGAATGTCACAAAAGAACTCCAACTTTATTAACTGGAATCTTCGCCACAAACTCTCATCATCTCCACCCTAAATGAAAGACAACTTCGTCAGAGCAAAACACCGGAAGGTCACAACGAGCAAAAATTCACGTTCTTGGAGAAATAAATTAAATAAAGAATGCTTGTGTATAAATAATTAAAAAGAAAAAAAAAACGAGATTTTTGATATTGATGTTTCTGTGGATTAAAATTTGAAAAATGGGTTACATTTCATTCATCACAATCCGCCTAGAAACTTATTCATATTGGATGTTTATTAGAATCTTGTTTTACCATTTGGAATTGATTTGTTGCATTACACAAGTTACATTTAGGTAGGACCGGCAATTGAGCCGGGCCTAACCGAAGCCCGATGGCTCGGTCCGATTATATTTGAGCCGAGCCTACTTTATAGTGAGCCGGGCCGAGTTTGAGCCATTTTACTAAACCCGATTTATTTATGAACCGAGTTTGAGCCATTTTACTAAACCCGATTTATTTATGAACCGAGTTTGAGCCTACTATGGCTCAACTCGAATAAGGCCCGACCGATTAGGATAATAATAAAATATATAATATATTTATTATTTTAATAATATGACTCAATATACAAGTTATGACCGTATAAGATTATTTGATTTTGCGAAGAAAAAAGTCAAAATAAAAGGAATTAAGTAGTGACGATGGCAATAAATTAAATATGAATCAAATGCAACATATCACCGAGATTTGAGAATATAAAATGTTTTCAATAATAAGAGTTACTAATCTTTTTTTACTTCTTTCGGTTTTATTTTCAAGTTTTTCCAATAACTTTCAATGATCGTTTAGGGTTTTTTTTTTTTTTTTTTTTAATTAGCTTCAATGGAGGTAAATCTTGTTCATTGCTTATTTTTATAAAAAAATGTACTCATTACAATTATATAGTAATGGGGCCTGATATAAACCCGAAACCCAAAAAAATACATGAGCCGAGCTTGAGCCTATTCTAATGAGGCCCGATGACATGTGAACTTGAGTCTATAGTAATGAGGCTCGATGGTATGTGAGCTTGAGCCGACCCAAGCTCGGCTCACATGACCCGATTGCCATCCCTACATTTAGGAAATAGGAGGAATAAACATGAGAGGGTGGTGGATTAGAAATTTTAAGGGTACTTTTGATATTTTAAATAAATTTGTTGGTGAATTGAGATAATTTGGAGGTAGAAATAGCACCACTCTTTATGTATTACGATCTTATTATTATTAAATTTTTATTATGTTATTAGGATATATACATGAGAGAGATATAACTATGTTTAAATATATTTTTTATATATGTTTGGAGTATTTATAAATAATATTTACAAAAATATTATATTAAAATTAAAAACCAATTTATTTCCGATTAATCATCGCCGCACCGATTTATCGTGAGTCGGTGTCTAACCGGCTCTGACCCGATTACCGCTTTTTACAACCTTGATAATTATAGATAATGTTCAGTTCACCACCGTACACCTTAGAAGCAAATAAGATGATGATAAAATTTTGGGCTAAAAAAAGAAAAGAAAAGGAGGATGATGATAAAAATAAAAAATAAAAAAAAGAAGAAAAAGAAAAATTCAGAATAAATCACAGAACAGATAAATGAGTCATTTTTGCATACCCAGTTTACCCACAGATCGTACATTATATTTCTCATAATTGAAAAATCCAGAATTACACTAATAATAATTAATTAATTGAGTGTCCAATTAGGGTACAACGTTGAGATCCAGAGCGAAATTATCGACCCTCTTTCCGGCGGCGGCGGCGGCGTCAAAGGCAGAGGCGTCCTCCTTCAGCCCATTGGCACCGCTTTCACTGTCGGAAGATCGGTTGGCGAAATACTTGACGGCGACGCGCACCCTCCTCAGAATAATAAAGAACTCATCAACCTCCTCCTCCGTTGGCGGCGGAGGCGGAGGCGGAGGCGGAGCCAACTCTGCTTTTCCTTTGCTCCTCCTCCTCACAGCCTCCACCTTCTCTCCCCTTTTCCTCTTCCTCTCAGTACTCTCCCTTTCCATTATTAACTCTTTCTCTCTCCTCTCTCTCTCTCTCTCTCTCTCTGATATAGTTGTATATTTAAATCTATTATTATCAACAAGCAGACGAATAATGGCGCACTTGACTTTTGGAATATATCTCGTCAATCATTAATAATTTCCAACCAACCCATATGATGATGCATCTACTTAATTTTACTCTTTCAATTTCTTTCAAATTTTATATGAAATCAAATGTAAATTCTTAACTATTGCATTTACTCGTGTTTTCAAGAACAAACGGCAAACCCATACATTTAAGAAAATCATTTAATTTCTTTTTTAACTGTATTCTTTCAGAGCAACTACAATTGTATTTTTTAGAGCATCTTCAATAGGAGAACTAAATGGAGCATTAAATTATAAAGCTATCATTTTGATTTCCTAAAAGTGAAAATATTTCACTGGAGGAGGCATTAAAGTGGTAGTCAATTTGATATTCAATCTTCTAGAGGTGCAAAAATGCACTCAAAAAAAGAGGAACCAAATATTCCTTAAAAATAGCTCTAGCGAATTCAACCGAAAAAAATAAATAAAATCTCAATAAATTTCAATAAAAAATAGATAATAATTTATTTAATGCCTATGGGTTTGAGCATATGATTTTTTTATTAAAAGTATCAAAGTATTATCTCAAACATCAATTGAGTGTTTGATGCTTCATTTTAATACCTCTCCATTGGAGTTGTTCTTACTTTTCTTCTTCCGGTTTAAATAACTCTCTTTTTTTTCCTTATAAATTCTAATTGTTAAACATATTATGAGTTAAATTATTGTTGACATTCTGTTTTTAAATTTAAATTACAAATTTATATCAAGTGAAATGAAAGTGATGGGTTTAAAAGGCAGTATATTTCTCTACTTGTACATAATGGCTCTTGAAGAACATTTATTTATATTATAGTGTACGTAATTTAGAGGTTTGAGTGATAATAATAATAAAAAATGACCCCATTTGTGATGCAAGCTGAATGACGGCCAATTACTCGATTCACACAAGCAAATGTATTTAATAAACAACCATTTATTAGCACGCAATTTTCGAGCATCTTCCATTGTAACATCATTTTTGTCATCAATCCTATTTATCTTTAAAAAAAGGATTATTTTGTAGACCCCTCATTTCCAAATTATATAGAACTAACTACCAAGTGGATTACACTCTAGGGGAAACCCCCTCATTTCGAAAATATTTTGACATACTCCCCTGGGCTACCCTGAAGTTCCTATAATGCCCTTCTAAAATCAGTTTTAAACCCTAGTCACTCACGGTCTCTCTCTTCTTCTCCCAGATTCAAAATCCCGCCTCCACAAACCTCCCACCGGCGAAATTGCTTCCCGGAGCCATAACTCTCTCTCCGGTGGTCGGAATTCGATGGTTTAACTACCGTTGGATTCCTCTCGTCGAGCTCTTTCTTTTGGTGGTGATTTTATTCAGTTTCGAGCGCGAATCTGTTTCTGCAATTTTTTTTTCCATCGAGGATGGTGGTCTTGCCGGAGCTTTATTTTGTGTTCCACCCGTCGAAATTTGACGGGTCACCCACCGTTGGATTCCTCTCGTCGTGATCTATATTTTGATGGTAATTTTGTTTATTTTTTTATTTTCAGATTTATTTCTATATTGTTTTGCATTTGTGGCGGAACCGTGGGTGGTTATTAGCGGCGCCTAGGGTTTTGGTAGGAGGTGAGGGGGTGAGGAGTCACTGTCTGTTTTGATTTAAAATTTGTATCATTTCCCAGCAATAACCTCTCTCTTTATCTCTCGATCTCTTAGTGTTTGTTGATTTTTTGATTGTTTTGATGTTTTTCTTCAAATTTTGTTGATTTGCACTAAAGTAATTTCTTTTTGTTTTGATTTTGCAATTGCAGCTTAATGAAGGCCATTGATCCTTTCCTTTAAGGTGCCAATTTTTTTTTTGAAGTTACATCTGATTTGTTTAACAAACTGTATACATTACTGTACATTACTATACATTACTATAGTAACATGTAGTTACATATGCGTATATTTGTGTATTTTCGATTTGCTTTTTATTTGTTCTGATGTGATTTATAATAAAAATATTGAAATTTGTAAATTTTTGTTGTGGTTTTATGAATTTATTTTGTATAAGTCAGTATTCGTGTGTGTACACAATTGATCGACTAAAAACATGGAAAAAAAAAACGAGCATAACTATGAATTACTATAGGTACTATAGTTACATGTAGTTATTTTCAGTACTGTAAACATATTGTTTTGAAAATTAAAAAAGAAAAATTAAAAAAAAAATTATTTTTTTTTTTCATTTAAAAAAAATAAAAAAAATAAATATATATATATATTTAACAAACAGGTTTATAAAAAAAAATAATAATAATAAATAAATCAGCGAAAATGATAAATGCAGGACCGTATATGCTGATGCAGTTTGGCCGAAAATTGCATATAAGGGTAGTATAGTACTTTCGCTTCTCAGGGGGGTATGTCAAAGGATGATTTGGGCTTGGGTTTATCCCTAGTTTATTTGGTGGCTAGAGGGGTACGTAAAATAACCCCTTAAAACAATGGGGTTCTCGGCCACATCCCTAGTATATTATTCTCTTGTTTTTTCACCACTTTTTGTGACAAAAAAGTGTATTTAGTTTCCCATCATTCAACCAAATTTTACACTAAATAATAAAATATTGTATTAATTAGCACTAATATATTTACTATAAATGTGTTCAAGAGTGCATTTGGATAGAGAGATTTGGGGGGGAATTTGATTTGGAGAAGAGATTCGAAATTACTCTAAATTTGGAGTCATTTGAAATCCACATCAATTGTTCCAAAAACAACTAAAAGTAGGGATATGGATTTCAAATTCATCATCAAATTCCTCAATCAAAACAAGTCCAAGGGATTTGTTATTATAGATTTGAAATTCCTCCTCCAAATTCCTCCATCCAAATGGACCATAAAAGTTGATAATCACATTAACCTAGCTAATATAATATGCTAATTATAAAATAGTGTTAATTGCACCAAATCCTATTTTCACTTTTGTACTTCACAAAAAAAAAAAAATAGAATTTTGTGGGAAAAAAATGGTTGGAAAAAAAATGGTAACATGGTGGAAGAGTGGTATATACAAATTTCTTCACCAAACAATTTGATGAAAATGTAGGATTTAGCGATATGGTGATATAGAGTTTGATTATGGTGGGAGATTAAACCAAATCACTATAATTTTAGGCGTAATTGTTTAAAAATGTAGGTTGAGAGGTTACAAACACCTAAATTAGGGGATAAAAATATAAGGATGGAAATCGAAATGAAATTTTCGAATTCCGCCGGTTCTGATTCGAAAATATCCAAATTTGGAACCGTATTTTTCATTCCGATTTTGATTTCCAATTCTTCTAAATTTATTTGGGGCGGAATTGGGATGGTATATAAAATTACCGGAAATTTCAATTGCCGATCCGATTTTAGTTCCGAATATTTCTATGTTTTTTGAAATATATAATATAACTTTATAATATATTTTTGTTATTCCATAATATAACTTATGTTATATTATATATGAAAAATATAAATGTGGAAGGATCAGGTAAACCTTAGCAAAGATTAATTGGTATCAGAAACTTTATGTTACATGTTTCCTTATAAGAAAATCTATGTTTCGATTTGTTGTTCCTATATGTATTTTTATTTATTGCATTTTGCCGAACTCTCTTTTCGATTTTCTTGCATTTTCGTGCAAAAATTTAAAAAAGATAGAAAAATATTGCGAAAATTTTAATGATATCCGAATTTGGAACAAAATATTATAAACCAACGTAATTTCCGAAATTCCACCAATTACGAGTCATTTCGAATCAGAATGAATTTTTGCATTCCGATTTTTTCGGAACAAAAATTGGAACCTATTTTTTTCGCTTAAAAAGAAATTGATTTTTTTTTTTAACAAATGTCATTTCTGATTCATTCTTTCCCATTTCCACTTTTATAGAAAGGACTATTAGTTATAACCCTTTCGAGCATTTTTTTAATAAGGGTGGATCCACCTACCTTTTCAATATTAGTAGTAGATCCACAATTTCCTATTTACCGATAATAACCCTATAAAAATACGAATTAAATTGATAAATAAAATACTAAAAATCCCGCATCGCTAAAATCACGTTCTCAATCCCCCGAATCTCGAACCCACTTTCCTTCCAACCTTCCCCTACCAAAACCAATTCTTAAAACCCCAGCACTACTACGCCGGTGAGAAACACGACGAAACTACCAATCAACGGTGACAACCTTCTTTGAGATGCGAACGCTTCTAAAACAACTACAATTTTTCTATAGATGTGGTCGTTTCATACACATCGACGAAAAACGACTACAAGCACACCCATCTTTATGCTATTTTCCTACACCATCATGTATGAAGAAGTCCTCGGCCGCAATAAGTTTGACATGTTCATAAATTTCTGCAACTTCTTGGTACAGACGACCCTAATCCTTGAATTTTTTTTTTAATTCTTTGTCGTGGTGTACAGGGAAAATGAGGATGAGAAAAAAAACAATGATATTAGAGTCAACGCCTATAGTAAATAAATATGCTAGAATTTTATTTTATTTATTCGATCGATTTTGATAACTACATTCAAACGTAACTTTTTTTTTTACACAAATCAGAAAAATAGTCTATTTAGTAATAAAAGTAGTTGATTAAAGAAAATAGTTGATGTTGAAAAATAGTCTAATTTGTATTATAAAATAGTCTACTTAGCTAAATTGAAGCAAAATTTGGAAAAATAGCATGTTTTGTAATTGAAATAGTGGGTTAAAGAAAATGGTTGATGTTGGAAAATAGTCTATTTTGTAAAATGTTGTTGTTTACATAATGTTAATCTGCACTAATGGAATAAACAGGCGCAAACAAACTTGTCCAAGAGAAGAGAAACGAAGGGAAAAATATGTTAAAGACATACATTCTTCAAAAGTGTCAACTTCAACCAAGCCCGCCTCACATACCCTAAATTTACACATTCCCACAATTGTATTTAGTTTTGGAATGAATGAGATGGATAAATTTTGTAGTTTTATAAATTCTCGTTTAAATGAATAGAAGAAAAAAAGATGATTGCAATAAATTGTGTGGATGTAATGATAATTGATTATCCTTGTTATTGCTGAAAAAGTTATGTAGTTTTATGTGTGGCTTACAAATTGAGGTGATGCTATTTTTTGTAAATTTATTGTAAATCGGGAGAAAAAATATTTGGTTCTAAATTGATATCGACAAGTTTGTATAAAAATAGTCGGTTTCAAGAAACTACTATTTATGCCGCATCAATTCTATGAAAAACAACTATATATGTCACATGATAATAAAATGGTTATATAAAACACCCTAATTTCACACGCAAAAATGAACCAACAAAAACACCTATAAAAAGTCTAACGACTACAACAAAATATTTAATTCACTGAAACCACTTAACTATATCATGCACAAAAACGACTATTTTAAGTCAGGAGAAACTATTTATATCACACAATAACAAAAACGGATATAAAACGAACCGTAATTTCAACGAAAATAAAAATGAATTTATGTTACATACATTTCAGGAAAAACAAGTACTTATGTCACATGATAACAACACGACTGCGAAATTTAAACAAAGAAAATGACTGCAAAAAATACTCAATTCCAGCGTAGCCTATTGCCTCCATGCGAAATGAACCAACAAAATCAACTATACAAATTTAACATAAACAACTATAAATTTCACCGAACTCTAACGCCGCGACACAATTATGAAGACCGTGGAAGCAACTTTTGCTGTTAATCTGGACAGCACCGCCGCAGCAAGTCCTAACAAAAACAACTATAAGAAATAGCTGAATAACAAAAGCAACTATATAGCCGTAAAAGATACCTAATATCAAAAGCATCACAAAAAAAATCAAAAAAATCAGAACGATGGCGACGACAGGGGAAAGGCAGCGGCGGCAAAGTCACTATATCCGACGGTGGAGTTGAGGGGTGGATTTAGGGATGGAATTTTGAGTTTGATGTCGTCTTCTACAACTTAATCGAGAATCGCAACGATGGTGGCGGCGGCGGAACAAGATCTTCAGATCTAGCGGCTTCGACATCAATGTTGAGGGAGCGGAGATGGGCTACGAGCGCGTCCTTGAGGCTGTTCTTAAAGTCGTCAGCTCATGCCATGCTTTTCAGGGGTGGGTGGTGGAAGCTACGATGTAGAGGTCCTTGTTGCACCATGGATTTAGTCAAGACAAAGAGAAAATGGACGGAACGAGATATGGAGATATGGAGAGGAAAATGGAAATGAGAGAAGGGAAGGTGGGAGGCGAAAATGGCGTAAGAAAATTAGAGCAATTGTGAAATAATATAACATTAAGGGTAAATACGGTATTATGTATAGCAGTTTTAAAATAAATAATTTAATTTAATGATTAAGGGAGATTTGATTTATATTGAAAAATGGATTGTATCCACCATAATATATGTAAATGATATGGAGTTCTCACTAATTATCCCTTTATAAAAATAGGATCTATGATAGGTGGAAAATTCTCTTAACACTGTGCTACCTTGAAAACACCTAAAATGGGAATTTTATTAAGCATTCTTTATTTGAATTTTAACATCAACTTTTCAATATTGTTCTAACTTGGAAAAGCACTCCTCAATTCATTTTTAATATTCCAATATTTATTTATTTATTGTTTATAATATTCACCTGATTTTAAGATAAAAATAGTATTAAATACGCTTCCACCCCTAAATAGTCTATGAGCACTTACCCTTTAAAGTATCATGTAACTCTTATCCCTCAACATTAACTATTTGTATCGTAAATATTAAATCATAATAAATATTTCCACTTTCATGAGACCGAAAAATAATTCAAATAATTTATCAAAAATATCAATTGAAAAGTCAATGCAATGCTTAAAATTTAAAACTTTTTTTTTATAGAATAAATAGCATTAAAATCTAATAATTACTGAATCACATAAAATTGAAAAGTAACTAAAGTTCAATTATTGGAAAATTTTATATTATATAATAATGAATGAAAATATATTTTAAGAAATTAATGAACTAATTTTTTTTTCGAACTGACTAAAATTAAGATCAATAATAATTATGCATTATTTTTTTTTTTAATATATTGCATAGACATCTTATAAAGTTAATGATGTAGAAAATAGAATAATTAGTTATTTGAAATTCATTGAATTTTTTAAATGTTTTCTTAGTTCTAATTGTTCAGTATATATATATATGACAAAAAACCCCATTGAAATTTTACTTCTTGATAAATCATTTATTTGTAAATGATATTTGACATAAATTCAATGGGCCTGAAAAATCATATATACCCCCATTAATTATTAATTAATATAATTATTCAAATTTAAAAAAATTATACACATAATCTACACTCAAATCTTCTCCAAAAATTATAGCCCCAAATCACGCTTCAGGTTTATGCCTAAAATAATACTCCCAAACAATTATAAAAATCTCATTTTTATTTCTTTTCTTATTTTCGATTTCTTTATAAGAAAATTTTGATTTTGTTTTTAAAAAAGTTTATTTTTCATTTCTTTAATTTTGGTTTTTTATTTTTTATACTTATGTTTTTCAAATTTAAATTAAAAAAAATTGTTTTTAACAAATTGAAATTTGTTATGAATTCTTAAGTGTGGATGACCACCATTACTACCATCATCAAGCACCATTACTCCCACCACTACTCCCACCATTTACTCACCATTATATGCCCATAACTCCTTGTAACTCATGACCTTTGATGGTCTTACTTGTACTATATATAGTGCTCTATTGTATTGAGTTTGACACACAAGAAGAACAAGAGAATAATATACTTGTTTCTCTCTATATAATTACTATATCAATTTATCTTTGCTTTGTTCTTCTTTATTAGTTTCTCAACACGTTATCAGCACGATTGTTCTACTTTAATTTTCGAGTAAAGATGGTCCAAGGAAGATGACTCCTTAGCCATAGAAGATGAAAGGGAGTTTATTTTAAATATTTTATTCTTGTTTTGAATTGATAAAATGTTAACCATCTTACTTTTGTTGTAGGTGATTTTTCGTGCAATTCACGAGTTTGTACTTCGATGTCTGTTTTGGACCTGATAATGTCCAAATTTTAGAAAATGAAAAATACGAAACTTGTAGCATTTTTCTGTTGGCTTTTCGGAACATTTTGGATCATCAAAATCGGATCTCAATCGAGGATATGATTAAAATACTCAGCTCTGCCAGAGCTATCCCTTGTGCGAATTTTGAACATGATGTTCTAAAAATAAAAGGGACGATTATAGGCCTATAGCCTATATTACATACGAGATTAAAATTCTCGATCAAGTGTATTTGACTTTAAGTCTAATGATAAGACTCTTGAACAATTGAGTTAGAGGGTATTCCCCATTTATAGTACTATTCTTTCATGATCAAAGTACTATTACGATTTTTATTATATATTGAGGCTTGAAGCCCAAATCGAGCACGTACAATCAAGTGACTCGAAGATTTGAGTGGTATATTAAGAAAAAAAAACCACTTGCTCTCTAGTTTATGCAACTTGAAAAGCTCCATCAATCGAAAAAAGAACTCGAAGTTCATAAATTTTAGGCTCAAATTAAAGCCTAGTTTAAATATGAAAGCTTGAAAGCTTATATGGAGAAATATTAAATATAAAGGTTTGAGGCCTAGATTAAATTTGAAGACTATAAGTCTCAATTGAATATATTAGACTCAAGGTCTAAGTGATAATACTCAAAATTGAATATTTGAGTTAATGGGTATTTCCCACTCAATGTACTATTATTTTATGATTAAGTACCAATTATAGGGCTTAAAGACCCCAAATCAAGTACATAATTTCAAGGTATAAAACTCAATCCTTGAGATTTGAATGGTATATATGTACTCAAAATGAGTATTCATTTGTGATACAATGATATCAAAATATCATGAAGTTTAAAATTATCCTTGATAGTTCAAGAATGAACATAACTATAAAATTTGGATCATTGAAGTTAAAGATCCATGTATCTCTCATGATATCACAAAATATTTGTGCTATTGTTATGTGCCTTGAGGACACAAGCCAAATATTTCATAATGAAAATGTGTCTACAAGACACCGAATAAAATATTATTGTGTCATTTTTCAAGAAACGAGTACTTAATTTGGGGTATGTGTCTTGAACACATAAGTAAAAGTAACATTACATCTAGTTACTTATGAAAAAGAAGAGAGATAGATATTTGATCCTCTCTATAATTTGCTCTCTTTAAATCTTGACTTTGTTGTTTTGAAAACGACAAGTAAATATTTCGATATATGTGTCTTGAAGATACATATGATGAAGAATTGTAAGAGAAAATATTCTCTAATTTATGGATCTATATTATGATCATGGAGTGACAACATAAAAACTCAAGTTGCACTCGTAATAGCAAAATAAATTTTTTTAATAGCATATCGTACTATAATACGAGTTGTGAGTTAATACAAAACTCGTTCAATTGTTGTTATGTTTTGAAACTGAAAACAACAATATTAAAAAAAAAAATCAAAGAGATATGTTGACATGAAAAGATATCATGGTGCTCAAGCTTATTCACTATAAATTTTATCTCATCATTACAAGTGGATGAGAGATGAAAAAAATAAAAAATAATTGGTCATATATCCATTTCACGATAAAGCATGTTGATAAGCTTTATCAAGCACCAACACAAAAGCAAAAGAAATTGCGTTGATTTTGCGATTAACGAGATTGACCAATTCAATTAAAGTTGCAAGTTTCACTCCAAATCCATATCT
The DNA here is from genome assembly GCF_000504015.1 of Erythranthe guttata. The sequence continues at coordinate 1,062,609 of NW_012194890.1, read as the reverse complement.
ATGGAGGTATATGTACATGATTTTTTTTATAATTGGTCTAGATGAGATGAAATTTCAAACCAAACGAAAAAAAGGGGATCTGATTTTCTTGTTAAAATTCCAAACTCTCTGCATATTCTGATTTTTCGAAATTTACAGTTCACTCCTTCAAAATTTTCAAAAATTTCATTTTAGTCCCCGGATTTGAAAATTTTACGATTCAGTCCAAATATTTTTCAGAATATGCAGCTCGTTCCTTTCATCATCCGCAGTTATGAATCGATTTCAACATTTTCGGTTTACACTGAAGTTTTTAAAATTGCAGACTTGTTCCTGAAGTTTTAAAAATTTACAGTTTGGTCCCTAAATTTTCAAAATTTACAGTTTGGCCCCTGAATTTTCAAAGTTTTGAAATTTGACCATTTATGTTCAGAACCAGTTAGATTCTCAAACGAAGTTATATTCAGCCACATAACATGATATCATGTGGTGGTTTGTTTATTATTTATGCTATGCAATATTTTGCACCCCTAGATGCATTTATCGACAAAATAGCAACTTGATATTATAATATATGTTGCAAATGAGTGCAAGAGAAAATGTCTAAGAAGGACATATTGCACATTAGATTTTGCCATGAAAGGCTTAATAAACGAATGTCCTCGTAGGACAAATTTCACATTGTGATTGCATCGTGAATCCCTAAATGGGTGAAAAATGATTATGGTACACAACTAACCAATTATACTTTATACATATAAGAGGGGGAGATATATATGTTGGTTCGAATGATTAACACCCGAAGAAGTGGGTGAATATCGTATAACAAAAGTCTACTAGCGCTAGTAGCATCATACTCTCATCATATTACTTATCTCATTCATGAAAGGATTCGTCTTAAAGACGATGTTGGGGGACGCCTCAACACCAATATCCATTACTATGAAATGAGAATACTTGCCAGTTATGGTGGCATAAATGAAATTCCTATTTGGATGAGAAAATCATTGATGATTACATGGTAGCTACCAAGACCATTATAAATCGAACCATTATGTGCCAATAAAGAATTGATTGGCAAATAAATCATGGTTAGTTTGCTCTCTAAGTGAATAGAGAGGCATTTGAGACTATTAGTTCTCAACTTTGTTGTTGTACCGATATAAAGAAGAAGATATTGAAAATTCTTTTCGAATGAATATTCATGTACCAAATTGAATTTGTTAATGTTGAGATTGAAAATAAAGTGGACAAGTAGTCCTCAATACTCCCTCCACATTGTGAAACTCAAAAGCGCGCGTGTTGTCCATGTAGGATATTTTATTGAAATAAATAATGAGCTCAAGCACATAAAGTATTAGGAAAAACTTTATAGATGCAAGAAAATTCTCTATAAGAGAAAAATACATGGTACATGAAAAGATATGGATCTCAAGAAGAGATCGTACCCACAAAGGCTACAATCCCCATTTATATGAATATAATTCTCTAAGGAGAATCCGGTACAGGAAAGTGAAATAGTGAGCTCTTGATTGATTATGAAGAAATATGGGGACCACTAAAGATGTTATCGAATAACTATATGTACAATTATTTTTATAATGTGAAGAGTTTGAAGCTCATACATTTTGATAGATGTCGACATCTAATTGGTCATTAGTATATGCATTCACAAATGCAATTGACCATGATTATTTGAAATTATTGATGAAATGAATTGTACATTGACTTGCTATCATCACACATAAAGTTGTGAAAGCCTTTAGTACAAAAGTGGGTAAAATCATTGCGGTAAATTTGAATGCCTTTGAAAATATATTTTTATGATGCAATCACTTTATGATGGTATTCAAAATTATTTGGCATGCACCATATGGATGCAATTACCGCATATTTATATGGATCATAACTTTTTATTTCAAAGAATTGGAAATGCTTGAAGCATATAATAAGAGGTCTCATGAGTTAGACCCTACGAATGATCCATTTACATATTCAAGAATATGGTATTGTCACCTTAGTTAATACATTGTTTACAAAAGGAATAATCTAATAAATTGATTTCCATTATCATTTGGGGGGAATTAAATCTTGTGGAGACTCATGAAGAGCTCACAAAGATCATCAATTCTTTGATGAAAGAATTCGAAGTGAAAATATCCTGTGAGGATATATTTTGCCTTGATCTGCAGATCGAGCATTTGGCGAATGAAATATTTATCCATTATTTGTTTATATATATGATAAAGCTCATTCATTGAGTAAACATATGATTGTCCGTTCTTTGGACATAAGAAATATATTCCCATCCTTCGTCGAGAAGATAATGAAGACCTTGGTCTTAATATATGAGGATAATGTTGTCGGCTTACACTAACGAGAGTTTGGCTATATCAAGGGAGGTGGCCGAAAAATTATTGAAGATTTCTAAAGTACCCGAGAGTTAAAGAAGAAAGACGACATTGACAGTTATTGATGACAATCAAATAACGAGTTTGCAAATCCATACGTCGGCGATCTTACTCCAATGTCTCATACTGAAATCAGGGGGAGCGTGATCAACAATTTCAGCACTGTACTCTTTTTCCTTCGTCCAAGTTTTTATCCTAATGGGTTTTTCTTGGCAAGGTTTTAACAAGGCAGTGTTACGCTCTCAAGATTTAAATGGATATGTACTCTTTTCTCCTTCGTTTAGGTTTTGTCCCATTGGGTTTTCCTAACAAGGTTTTTAACGAGGCATACTCCATATATGGTGGACATCCAAGGGGGAGTGTTATGAATTCTTAAGTGTGGATGACCACCATTACTACCATCATCAAGCACCATTACTTGTACTATATATAGTGCTCTATTGTATTGAGTTTGACACACAAGAAGAACAAGAGAATAATATACTTTTTTCTCTCTATATTACTATATCAATTTATCTTTGCTTTGTTCTTCTTTATTAGTTTCTCAACAAAATTCACTATAAACTTACCAAAAAGCACTATGTCATTATAGTATTCCGTTACGAAAATCCATTATAAACTTATCCAAAATCTCTATGTAATTAACAAAAACAACTATGTAATTTATGAAAACCACTCTGTAAATTCACGAAATCACTATATAATTAGCAAATTCAATTAATTTTTTTTTTACTAAAACGACTATGCGTGCAAAAACCACTCTTACATTTATCTTTGAAATCCGGCATTGTGTCAAAACCTCTCTGTAATTTGAAAGGATCGATCGACTAGATGCTAAAAACCACATAACAATGGGGGAGAAAAACCATGTGCATTCATATTAACATTATTTCGAACGGTGATAAAACCACGGCTATTATGCATTTACACAGTTTGCATAAAAAGTTTGAAAACCACTCTGTATTTTCTTAAGACGAACTTCCTGCTCATGCAATCAGATAGGTATTAATGTGAAAAAAATACCAACTACGTTGAAACGGTTCTCTATAATTAAGGGACGAAAATCGTGGTATTATTTAAGGAAGTGTTGTTACGATATAATAGGAAAAGATATACAGATAATTTAATTACTGTAGAAAAAGGATGAAAGAAGAAGAAGATGAACTGGAAATGGAAGCTGAGAGAGAGTTTAAACAATTGAATCATAAAAATCGAAGAAATCTTCTCTGACGGCGAACAAAGGAAAATACATTGAGAGCAAGAAAATTCAAAATTATCTGAATTCAATTTAATGGAATAACAAGATGAAATTCCTCTATATTAATCCAGTATATACTATATACCATTTAAATTTCGGGTGAAAAAATAAACCAAAATATTTCAATAACCAAATCTTGCTCAGGTACTCTAAGAGGGTAAAAGAAACCCGATCTCCATATACCTAATCGAGATTCTTCTTGTAAGAACGCCATCAGAGATTGAAGAAGCGGGAGGTCTCGAGGAGGAGGGCGGAGATGGTCTGGTCGTTCGGTGGGGCAATGAGGGTGTGGGCGTGAGTTCAGAGTTATGGAGAGAAGGGATAGAGAAGATAAATGAATGAGACAGTTATGGGATAGATAGTTGTGTTTAGATTAAAGAAATTGAGAAAGGGTAAAATAAGTTATTAATAATATAATTTACTTAATAAAATACAATTGGATTTATCGAAAAAATGGGGAAAAGAAGGATCTAGTCTAATGATACAATGCATATGAGGGAGTTTTCACTCATAACCCCATATATATATATATATATATATATATATATATATATATATATATATATATATATATATATATATATATATATATATATATATATATATATATATATATATATATATATATATATATATATATATATATATATATATATATATATATATATATACCATATATATATATATATTTTTATATATATATATATCTAACATATATATATATATATATATATATATATATATATATATATATATATATATATATATATATATATATATATATATATATATATATATATATATATATATATATATAATATTTTTCATTAATTTACTAGGCTTTTTGTTCAATAACTTAATTTTTAGTTTTTTTTTTCAATTTTATTTGGTCCAACGATAATTAGATGTTATGTTATTAAATATGTATCCAACACAAGATAACATTGTTAAATTTTAAATTTCGTATTTTTTAAAAGATAATCTTAATTGTATAATTTATCTTTAGTTATTCCATCCAATAAAAGAGAAAATTGAAGGTACTAAAATTTAAAATACAAATTAAATGGTGATTGAGGAGTAAGTGTTACAAATGATACTTTAAAGGGATAAGTGTTACATATGGTATATTTTAGGAGTATAAAGTGTATTTAACCCATAATAATAACATAGTTTGCATTCACCTTCGTAATTACTTTAAGGGTGTAAAGTGAATTACTTTAAAGGTGTAAAGTGTATTTAACCCACAATAATACATATTTTGCATTCACCTTCATAATTATCAAATGCAATTTTAATATTACAATCTTTGTTCACGCATCTGCATATAATGTTTGCTATTTTCAAGTACCTTTTTGTTTGACTAATTCATGTGCTGTGTACTTATATATTGTATTTTTATTTGCAGTTTGCATTTTCCAAGTCTTGTACCAACTTGTATAAGTTGTTTGTTTTTTGATTTTTGCAATAACATATTTTGGATAATTTCTTATTTCTGAATTATTTGCTCTTCCAACGGCCAAAGTCAAAAAAAGTGCAAAAGTCACCGAATGACTGTTCAACATCATTTAAAAGGTAGAAAAAGAATATCAACTCCGACTGTAGTCAAGGCCCAATTGTTACATAAAGAAAAACCAATTCCACAATTTCGTTCAAACTAGGGAAAGCATCAGTCTCCAACCAAACTTATATGTGTCACGATGACTATTGACGAACCATATGTAAACATTGCTTCAAAAGCACTTATAATTTTTTAAACTGGGAGGGGTGGATTTTTTATAATTTTCAAACTTAGATCAAACGGTGTTAAGGTCAAAGGTCTGAAAACTAACGACGAGGGCCACATTGAGATAATTTTTCAAGTACAGGGGGGCAAATCGATGCAATTGAGAGTAGAAGGGGGTAAAGTGATATCGAGCCAAAGTATAAGGGGGCAAATCGATGGATTGAGAGTAGAAGGGGGTAAAGTGATATCGAACCAAAGTACAAGGGGGCAAATCGATGCAATTGAAAGTACAAGGGGGTAAAGTGATATCCAGCCAAAGTACAAGGAGGTAAAGTGAAATTGACCCATAACTTAACTATTAGTTTTTTTTTCAATTTTATTTGGTCCAACGATAATTAGATGTTATGTTATTAAATATGTATCCAACACAAGATAACATTGTTAAATTTTAAAATATTGTATTTATTTAAAAGATATTCTTGATTATATAATTTATTTATAGTTATTCTATTCAATAAAAGAGAAATTTTGAAGGTACTAAACTTTAAAATACAAATTAAATGGTGTTTGAGGAGTAAGTGTTACAAATGATACTTTAAAGGAGTAGGTTTACACGTGGTATATTTTATGGGTGTAAAGTGTATTTAACCCATAATAATAACATAGTTTGCATTCAGCTTTGTAATTACTTTAGGGGTGTAAAGCGTATTTAATCCATACTAATACATACTTTGCATTCACCTTCATAATTATGAAATGCAATTTGAATATTACAATCTTTGTTTGCATCTGCATATGATGTTTGCTATTTTAAAATACGTTTTTGTTTGGATAATTCATGTGTTGTGTACTTTTATGTAACATTTTTATTTGCAGTTTGCATTTTCCAAGTCTTGTGCGCACTTGTATAAGTTGTTTGTTTTTTGATATTTGCAATAACATATTTTGGATAATTTCTTATTTCTGAATTATTTTGCTTTTCTTGCTCTTCTAACAGCCAAAGCCAAAAAAAGTGAAACGGTCACTGAATGACTATTCAACATCATTCAAAAGGTAGAAAAAAAAAATCAACTCCGACTGCAGTCAAGGCCCAACTGTTACATAAAGAAAAACCAATTCCACAATTTCGTTCAAACTAGGGAAAGCATTAATCTCCAACCGAACTTATATGTGTCACGATCACTATTGTCCAACCATATGTAAACATTGCTTCAAAAGCACTTGATTGATTATAAACCGTTTTCAACTGAATTTTGCAAGCACCTAGAGCCCTTGATTTGCCACACTTAATCCAACCGCTCCATCTGCAAAATACGTAAACCTCCGAATGCTTTAAGTCCACATAAAAGATGCATAAAGAATAAGAGAAAAGAAAGAACTAAATAAAATTCCATATCTGCTGTGTATTACAATGACAATCTTTGCTCGGTTGGTGTATTACAAAACAAAATGTAACTAGTTGGATATACTTCAGCAGATATGCAAATCATTATGAACATAAACCAATAATGGATGCTTTGTATTGTATCCAGAGAAGCCAAGGGAGAGGCGGGAAAAAGTTTACCTTCCAGAGGCCATCATTAAGATAGTGCATGGTATCCACACCAATTCCTTTGTTGATTGTCCGTCTGCAATTTAAGATAATAAATAACCGATTTGTTTCTTTGGAAAATATTGGCATCTTATGTGTTTAGAATCAGATATATACTTTTCATCATTTTGGTTGCTGAATCATCTATTGAACGAAAACAAGGAGCGATATCTTGCTCCCCCCATTTTCAAGTTCAAAGCAATAAAGTATGCACGGACTTTTAAAATTCTAAAAGCTACAAACACCATGAGTTGCAGACCAAAAGTATTAATGCTATGCCACAAGACAATCCCATTGATGGAGGGAACAAGGCATTTACACATCTCTTAATCTAGGAGAGGATAACTGATCGATAATCATGTTTCAAAAAAAGGAATATTAAATTGTGTTTGTTTGTAGAACATTGTCCACAACATAAACTAAGAATCAAGGAAAGGAAAGATTGGTAATATAGATATAACCCACTATTCTCATGTCTCCAATTGTAATGAATCAATAGCACTATACATAAACTGAAAGAGGTCCAGTAGAATATAGAGGAGGGGTTATTTTTGTGACACTGGCAGACTAGGGTTTCGTTTCAGTTATCTTCAGCCAGATTTTGAAATGTCGATGTTTATATCCATACAGATATTACAATGTGTGGATGGAGATTGATTTTGTTAAAACGGAGATACTTCCTTGCTAGAAACCAGGAAATATTCCATCAAAAAAAGAAAAACAAAAGAAAAAGATTCATGAGAACATTGCCTATAATTCACGGCATGGTTTAATAGAACTTTCTGCGGTTAATTGCTGCTAAGAAAAAAACATACAATATGCAGCGACTCTAATGAATGTATGTATATATTCAAATTTCAAAATATGATGCGTATGTAACTTCATGGAAGTCGGCTTATGAGTTAGGACACTAGACAACTGCTTAATTTTCACAAAAGGATGAAAAGTCATAAACACAAATGTTCAAAACTTATAACCAACTTACATATTTTTTGCCGACATTTTTGTAAATCCAATAGCTAGAGCATGTTGCTTCCCTTCAGCCATGATAGCCTGATAATTGTTAAAATGATTTACTCAACACTCATTTAAAGTTAACAGGGAATGAAATTGGTAAATCTAAGTGAGGATTTAACAAACCACTTATAAATTGTCTAAAAGAATGAGAAATTCATGAAATAGAGCAGAGAGTAACTTGCCACGGGAGTTTCTGCATCTACTTCGTCATCCAACACGCCACCAGGAGAAGTAAGCCCTGGGCACATTATATTGGCACCTGCAAGTACAAACTTTATTGCCCCTCTGTCAACTTGCAGCTTTTTCATGATGGTTGGATCTGCCAAAGGAAAAGTACGACTACAGTTGAAATTGTTGTCTAATTAGTGCATCAAACTTAACTCGTTTTCATGGGTTTCTGTGACAGGTGAAACGAAATTCATTTCTGTGAGGATATCCTTGATTTAATCTACATACAAACAGCTGACATAAGCAAATAAAGATTTGAAAGAAAGAAAACTATGTACAGATGTTGCAAAAAGCTGCTATTATGACCAAGGAGAGTGTGTTATTGAGCACAAATCCATCTTCTTATAAAATGGAGAGAGAGGGTAGGAGATCAGAATCTTAATTAACTGGAAGCTGATTAACAAGAAACTGGAAAAGAACCCAATGGGTTAGTGTTTGTGGGTCAAGATAGATTCGTTAACGATAAATCAGGGAAACCCACAAATTCATCAACAATGACAATGCAGCACAGCACCAATAAGGTAAGGTTAACCTTGACCTAGATTAAATATGATTCCAATCTTACTATGATCTAATTTGTAACACGTTGGAGATCCAGTCCAATTAAAAATATCCAAATAAGAAAAGGTTCAAATCTTCTGCGTCCAGTAAAGTTAATGCAGTCGGTCGAGAAAAAACAACATTGTAATAGAAATTTAGAGGGAAATACAATACGAATATATACAATGTTGAATAACCATCCAATCTAAAAGCCTAAGCTGCTATTGAGGTGAATCATTTAATATTTATATCTACAACATACAACACCTAACCAGACCTTAATCAGTCATTGACGATTAGCTTTTAAGTATTTCTCGCGTTTTTTCAGTTAGCAGATACTTTGGTACCTTTCAGCCAGTCATGGACAACAGAATGTTCTGGGTTTAGGATGCGCTTAAGGAACTATTTTTCTTCTAGGCCAATTAATTTATTCAATTAGGAACATGTGGGAAATGCAGAAATCCATAAAAAATATTCGAACAATTGTAGGTTTCTTACCATGAGTCTTATGATAATTGTAGACTTGTCAAGTTCCCAATGAAGACCAAGCAAAAGATTCACTGATTTGAGCTTTTTATTATATTTTGATTACCATTGTGAAATTATTATTATTTAGTCTTCTACAGTATTTTAGACTAGCATATATAAGTTTAGCAGAGTTAGAATGTCCTATGTACAGTTCCGCATTGCGATACTTACACTGATGAAGAAGCCGTAGTGTTGGCATATAAGGTCCATCACGTATGTTGAAGAAAAGCGGCACATTGTTCACCAGAACCAAATTCAGATGATTTTGACTTCAGAAAAAGCAAAAGGAGATGCATTATCAGGTCAGAAACAGAATCAAAGATGATAGAGTTCAATGATGTCACTATTATTTCAGTTAAAGGAAAAACCATTTTGCAACAACGAGCGGTGACTTTTTTGGCAATAAATCTTCCAACACGGGTTCGAGTCCTGGATACTGCAAGAAGAAGAACAGGCAGTTCATAGTAAAAGTACACCATAGTTTAAAACAACAAATAAACGGAAATATAAGTAAAGAGAAAAAAAGGCATCATATAAAAACCTCATCTGCAATACTTTGCCGGATTTTCCGTTGTACAGATGCCTTCACTTGATTTTGGGCAGAAACTTCTTCAGATGAGAACCTAAAATTTGGTTTCAGAACACTTGCATATAAGTTGAGTGCAATAAGAATACCAACAATTGTTGAGACGGTATAATCAAAAGGAATATATATGTGTGTGTGTTTGTGCATTGATGAACTATCACTCAAACGGAGGGGGGGGGTTGACATATGATATATTGATATTCATGCAATCGTCCAAAAGGGTCCAACCTAAAATGTCGAGGGCCTTAATGCAAATCATACAAGATGACTAAAACATTTCGAAGTGCTTATTGCATCTGCTGCTCTAATTCTTAAAGGGCAAATATCAGAAGCAAAAAGACACTGGGATACCATTTATCATCTTCAGATGAATAGAAACTAGTTCGTGAAAGTTGAGATTTCAGAAGCATAATATATTAGATAGCCAAAATGGAGCAGAAAAAAGGGCACGACCCAAAGAAACAGCCTACACGAGGAAACTAACAGCTCCAATTTATGTCAAGGGTGGAACCTTGTCAAAGCTTCCAGAAGTTAAATTAAAAGCTTCCACACAATCTTGAAGCACATACAAAAAGCCAGAGTGTGATAGTATTGAACAACAGTATTGAAGATCTCCCATTATCTTCAAAATTCAAACTAACCTTTAGCATTTGTCTATATTGTTTTGCATTATCTTCAAACTAACCTGATTCACGTATTCCTATAGTCGATTTGGCTATCAAAGTATATATATATTGGGAGCACCATGGAGTCCCATATAGTTGCTGCCATTGTTGTAGACGTCCAGCAGAGAAGATGCTGATTCACATATTCCTTAAATCGGGTTTGGCTATCAAAGTATGGAGATTTTCAATCGTAAACCTCATTTTCATCAATATTAGAGTTAGTACAGATTTGGAAAAAATGGATTAAGACTAGTTTGTTTTGGGGTTTGCTTCTATGGATTATGAGAATTAAGGAAAGCATGGTTTCGAGCTGTGTTTGACGGAAAATAGTCGAATCCCAGCCCAGATATTTGGTCATACTTACCATGAAAAATAGTCTATCAGCGTATAAGGAGAGTAACTGGCTTCTCAATATGTTTCAACTATTGCAAATATGTGGAGATTTTGCCCTAAATATGTTTCAACAATTGCAAAGTAAAACTCCTTTACCTCATAATCGATCCACTTAAACAAACCCCCAAAATACGTTACATCTCTTCAGCAACAGAACACACGAATCACCACCCCCACCCCCACACCCCAATAGAGAACAAAACAGTAATAAACACATTTACATATCAAATGAAAGCAGAAACGAACATCGCAGCAGAACTCGGAACGGTTAAATTGCTCCAAAAAATATAAATATTTCAATTAATGAAGAAACAAATTTGAGTAAAATAAGAATGTCGATGATTAATGAGAGTGTATGTAGGACTTACTTTTTGAACATGATGATGATTTCTGAGTGGATTTCTCAGTAGAAGGGAGGAAAATAGTTCCTTCTGAAATGAAATGGTTGTGCTGGCTGTTGTACCCAAAATAACTAGGTATTAATTCCACCTCCATCTCGGTTTTGTAATTGCCCTAATTATCATTTTTTCTTACTCAATACTTTTTGGGAATTATATAAAAGTCCCACTAAATTGCGTATTTAGATAGACGATTAAAGTACCTATGTTTGAAGGGTGGTTTGAGTCGTGCAATATACGGGGTAACTTTTTAAAAGTAAAAGAATAATTATTTAAAGCGTAAATTACAACCACCCCGGACCCCAGAGGTATGGTCGAATTATAAAAAGAAAACCTCTTGTTTTGGTAATTACAACCACCCCTCAACTATAAATCTTCTTACACGTTCACCATTGCGGTTTCAAATCTAGTAGAATCTTCGAGATTATACGGAATATTATCACTTTTATACCCGTTATATCCCATTCGAACTCTACATTTTGAAGCAACATGATCATAATATGTGTTTTTTGGCTTGTATATATCAAATTGTGGTGCATCAGAAACTATATTTTTACACAAAACGAGTACAAACTAGAGCATATTCCACGAAATCTAGATGATTATGTTGAATTTGACACAAAAAATGTGGATGTGTAAGAAAAAATCATAGTGAAGGAGTTATGTAATTATCCAAACAAGAGGGGTTTTTTCGTAAATTGACATACCTCAGGGGTGGTTGTAATTTACCCTTATTTAAATATATGACAACAAACATTATAATAACAAAATGTATTGGATTATTATAATAAAATACAGTAGAATCATGATAAAATAATAACCTCGTTTAAATAATAGTTTCATCTGGTCCCGACTCGATAAAAGTCTACTCAATTATCAGTTCGATAATTTATTATTTCACTAAATTATTAATAGAATTTTGCTCGTCCATATTCTATTAATTTATAAAGGTTTAATTGTATAGTAGTGGTATTTAAGTTACCATATTCATGATAATACATATCCACTATGAAAAATGTTATATAAACTTAATTGATATAAAATGAAATTGATCGTTACGGAATGAAGCAATTAATAAAGCAAAAGTGTAAATAAGATTCGACTATATGTGACAAGCTCAACCTCGTTTTAATTGACCTAATCTCACTTGCTTCAACCGCTAGGTCATCTCTTGCGGAATACCCTAATATTTCTTTCTTTTACATGTAAGTTATGTATGGTTAATGGGCTGGAGCTCTCTGATAAATAACTATTAATAGGATAAAACTAAAGATATAGCTGGCAATCGGGCCATGTAAGTCAAGCTTGGGTCTGCTCAAGTTCACATACCATCGGGCCTAGTTACTATACGTTCAAACTCACGTACCATCGGTCCTCGTTAGTATAGGCTCGAGCTCGACGCATGTATTTTTTTCGGGTTTTGAAGTTATAACGGCCCCAATTACTTTATAATTGTAATGAGTAATTTTTTTTATAAGAACAAATGATAAACAAGATTTACCTTCATTGAAGCCAATTCAAAAAAAGCCCTAAGTTATTGAAAAAACTTAAAAACAAGACTGAAGAGAAGTAAAACAAGATTAATAACTCTTATTATTGGAAACGTTTTGTATTCTCAAATTTCGGTAATAAATTTCAACAATTTGATTTCGATGGGTATGTTTCTTTGGATTCATATTTTACTCATTGCACTGCCACCGCTTAATTCCTTTTATTTTGATTTTTTTTTTGTAAAATAAAATAATCATATACGGTCGTAACTTGTATGTTGAGTAATAGCATTAAAATATAAAAATATTATATATTTTATTATTAACCTAATCGGTCGAGCCTTATTCGGGTTGAGCTATAGTAAGCTCAAACTCAACTCATAAATAAATCGAGTTTAGTAAAATGGCTCATAGTCGGTCCGGCTCACTAAAAAATAAAAAGTAGGCTCAACTCAAAATATAATCTGACCAAGTCATCGGGCTTCGGTTAGGGCTGCCTCAATTGCCAGTCCTAACTACAAACACCCAACTTAATTTGAAATTCTAATTTAATTCCAAATTTCACCAATTTTGCCCGTTGACTGATCATTGACGGCGTTGGCTTTAATCATTTTTCCCACTAATGTTATGTTGACGTGTTTCGGATTTTGGGTTCAATTTTTTATTTTAGTTTAAATTGTAATTTTTTTTCTCTTCCGACAATGTTGATGTATTGATCGGGATTAATACCGTGTTGAGAGATAAACACCAAGAATATTATTTTTCTTTTGGGGAAATTGTCTAGACACTCCTTATTCTAGATTTATATAGGTGGAGATTCAATTTATTAGACGAATATAGGTGTAGGTCCCTTGACTCAAAAAAATAATCTTACAAGTTATTAAACATAAATATCCTCAAACTATTAATTATTTTATATGTAATTAGTTATTTACGTAAAGAAGTGAGAAAACAAATCCCACGTCTTACTATCTTCCTTCCCCAAATTTCTCTCTCTGTCTCTCTCTCTCTCTCTCTGTGTATATGTGGGTGTATATATCTGTCTCTCTCCTCCCTCTTTTATTCTATTCTCACGAATGGTTTATCTCTCCTTTCTCCTTTCTTCTCTTCTCACGTATTTTTTTCTCTCTCTTTTCTCTTTTCACGATTTTTTTTTCTCTCTCTCACCTTTCTCCTCTCTACTCTTTAAGGTTCCCCCCCCCTCCACACCATACACCACCTTTATATTCTCTTTAAATTTTCCGATGGAATACATAGAGAAACGAAAGATAGTTTCTTTACATTATGAGATTATAATTGGTGAAATAGTTAAAAGCTGACAACAAAAAACTCATTGCTTACAAAAAGTTAGCTCTTTACTTCTCCCTCTTTGTATTAATTAGTGATTTTATAATTTTTGTTTGTGTTTTCTAATTGATTTTGCTCCAGCAAACAACAAAAAAAATTTACAATGGCAAAATAATTTGAAGCATAAAACAGAAAAGTGCAAATTGCAATCCATAACATTTGATTTTTTGCAAACTGCAAATTGCAATTTTAGACATTGGAAGATTTTGTTGTTGTTTTTTACATTTGCATTATGTTATTTTTTTTTTTTGATTAATGTTGTTATTGCGTTTGAATGTATATAGTTTGGATCATATATTCAATTTGTTTTTTTGAATTATATGAAGTAGTTTGTTGTTTGCATTTGGTCGATTCATAATCATAGGTAGTTTGTTGTTTGCACTTAAATAGTGCATATTATATTTTTCAGTTTACTGTTTGCAATTTGGTGAAATCATGGTGGAAGTTTTTTTGAGAGTCTGCGTTTTTGCATCAAATATGTTTTTTACGGCGTGGTTTTATTCTTTTAATTAAAATTGAGAGGAGATATGTTTTGGGGAATTTGATTTGATAGAGATATTTTGGACGATTTAATTTTATAAAGAGATTTTGGGGGATTTAATTTGGTAGAGATATTTTTGGGTGATTTGATTTGAATTGATTAAGGTTATTTTTGCCATAATAAATACAATTAGTTTATTAAAAAATAGGATTTTTGACTAGGATTTATTCACATAAAACCTAACATAGAGGGACCTATAGCAAATTGCCCATTTTCTTTTCCAGCAATGTTAGTGTTTACCAACGCAAGTGTAATAGATGTACAACGACACTATTTTGTTGTTTGATCACAACAACATTAAAAATAAATAAAAAAATTCCAGCAATATTGTTGTGCTTCCGGCCACTATTATATTGTTGACGGTCAATTATCTTGTTTATCATATAAAATGCCCTTACATAATGGATAAAGAGTAGACATGACCACATGTTCGTCCGATTCTAGTTTTGGGTCGGAATTGCCGGGTTTGGGTTAAGAAAACATGGAACTTAATTGGACCTTATGTAGGCCAATTAAAGGCCGGGTCCAACCATTCGGGTACAAAAAACTTGAATTTTCTTTAATAGTTTATTAATTTCTAATATTGTTTTTTTTTGTAAATTTAAATAAAAAGGGGCAAGAAACCGACATGTTACGTGGTTCGACCCGCCGGTTTAGACGGTTCAACTGGCCGATTCAGTACAAAAATAATTTTGACTGTTGATTTTCATCGTTTACCATTTACAACCACTAATTTTCCAAAAATTAAAATTAAAATACAAAACCAAGGGTAGAACTGACCATTTACGGTTCGGGAAATGGACTTAAGTAGCTCTTATACAATGTTTTCAGAACCGGACCGGCTATAGAACTGAACGACTATTTGGGTCATGGGTTTATAGGGTCGAATCGGTTCAACCGGGTTTTTGATTTTTTTAACATGCCATTATTTTATTAATTTTAATGTTTTAAAAATATTATTTTCTTTATATTTTTAATCTCTCACTTATTATTTTCACTTTTATATACTTCACCTCACTTTTTACTATATTTTATTGCTTATACTCTATATTTTTCCATTTTTTATTCTTCAAATCCGGCAATAGGCCACCCCTATTCGATCACCCATGATCATATCCGACAATCCTTCGACCACTCATGACTAGATCCAGCCACCCACTACTAAGTGTGTGGAATGTTCACTCAAATCTAGCCACAAATAACCAACTCAAGGGTACAACTACTGATCACCACTATTAAGAACCATTATTCGCAACCATTAAGAGTTGTAACTTATTACTTGTAAGTGATCATTCTTGTACTATATATATGATATCATTGTATTGAGTTTGATACACTTGAAGATATGGAATAATATATCTCTTGCCCCTATGTCATTATCTTCTTGTATACTATTTCCTAGTTTTATAATACGCAATCAACACGATTGTTCTAGTAAAGAAGATCCAAAGAGAATAACTTATCGGTCATAGAAGATGAAAAAGGAGTTGATGTCAAATATTTTAGGGTAAATAGCACTTAACCCCCTTGTGGTTTGGACATTTTGCACATGACCCCCTTATGTTATGAATTTAGGCACATAATCCCCTTGTGGTTTTGACATTTTGCAAATGACCCCATTATGGTATAAAATTAGCACATAACCCCCTTGTGGTTTTGAAATTTTGCACATAACCCCCTTATGGTATGAAATTAGCACATAACCCCCTTGAATAGAAAACTGGAAAAGACTAAATTACCCTTATCAAGTAAAAAATTCTTGTTTTAATTTAAAAATAATTATTCTATAAAATGAAAAGCTTAATGTACTTTTTTGTAAAATGAGAAATTAATATATTATTGTGTTTTTTTTTAATTTTACAACACAACAGGTATAAAATACTAGTTATTGTACGATTGACAATTTATTCGATTTTAAAAATCAATTTAAAAATCTTTAACATTATCATTAATTATGATTATTATATTACTATTTTCTATATAATATATTATATTATAGTTGTAATCGAACTTTAATTTTTTTAAGAAACAAAGTCTTTATTTTTTTTTTCTTTTGGAAAAATCTATAAACAAATATTTCTCTAAAGTTGAAATGAAAATTAAATTTTAAAAAATAAATATATGTGCGGTAAAATAGAAAAAAAACAATAATATATTATATTTCTCATTTTGCAAAAAAATACATTAAGCTTTTCATTTTATAGAATAATTATTTTCAAATTAAAACAAGAATTTTTGACTTGATAGGGGTAATTTAGTCTTTTCCATTTTTCTATTCAAGGAGGTTATGTGTTAATTTCATTCCATAAGGGGGTCATGTGCAAAATTTTAAAACCACGAGGGGGTTATGTGCCTAATTTCATACCATAAAGGGGTTATGTGCAAAATGTCAAAACTACAAGGGGGTTATGTGCATAAATCCATACCATAAGGGGGTCATGTGCAAAATGTCCAAACCACAAAGGGGTTAAGTGCTATTTACCCAATATTTTATTGTTGTTTTGAGTTGATGAAAAATTAATAATCGTATTTCTGTTATAGGTGAATTTTCGCACAATTCACAAGGTCAGACTTTGAGGTCCGTTTTGGACCTGATTATCTCCGAATTTGAGAAAATTTAAAGTATAAAAGTTGTAGGAATTTATGTTGGCTGCTCCGAATATCTTGAATCCTTCAATTCGGATTTTGGATGAGAGGGATACGTTCAAAATACTCACCCCGTCTGGAGTACAATTATGTGCCGATTTTTATCGATCCACAAAATATTGAGGTACCTGAATTTTTTTTATAACTATCAATTTCTGCTATGTTTTGGTTTATGAATACTACTTATAATATATTTGCAATAAAATACTTATATTGCATGATGACGGTGGTAATGATTTACGTGAGATGTGGTAGCTCATTTTGATACATGAAAATATCTATTAACATATTGAAAAGTATTTAATATTTTCAAAACTACTTTACGGGAAAACTTTAGGGTGTTTCTACCATGAGATCCCAAGAACACAACTTATATGAGATACCCCTTCAAATTGTGACACGTATCCCAACAAAAAAACCTATTTTTTACTCATTTATGTATTGTCGCAAATACCCTTTGTACAATTATTATTTTCGAAAAATCGGCCATTATACATTATTAATGAAATGTCAATTTTACCCTCTCTATTTTAATGCAATTTTAATTAATTTATTACTGTTTTTTTTAATGTCCATAATAACCTTATAAACAAACGTAATAAAAAAACTAATCGATATTATTTTCTAATTATGCTGATTTATCCCCTAATCTCTAACCAAATCAAATATCTTCATCTTCGAAATCTGGTCTTACGGTTTCACGATCAATTCGATTGTTCATCATTTTTTTTCGATCCATTAACTTATTCTTACTTTGCTACAAATTTGAATTGGTGAACACTACACTATTTCTTCAGAATAAGTTTATTCAAGGATGTCTAATTCCGAAGAAGTAGGTATGTTACTTGTAATTCAATAATTAGGGTTTTGGTCGAAATCCTTAATAGTTTTCTTACTTTAATCCTATATTTTTATTGTATTGAAGATCGAAGGTCTTCTAATTGTGATTCACAAAGGAATGTTGAAGACGAAAATGAAAGTTTTATGAATTTCAATTTGCAAGGCAACACCGGCGACGTTGACGAGAACGATGATCATCTGCAATTAATTAAACGCATGGTGTCATTAACCTTTACTGATGTACATGAGGCCGATCAATATTATTTTAGGTACGGTCATTTAATAGGATTTGACGTTCGCAAGCACTCTATGAAAAGAAAAAAAAAAGATTCAAACATCGTTATGAATAGGGTTTGGGTTTGCTCTCGAGCTGGGTATCGTGACACACACATTAAGGATTATGATCGATTGCGTGCACCGAAAGAAGACAGGCGGTGTGGATGCCCAGCCAAATTCCGTACATATCCTACGTTGCAATAGGTAATCTAATCGTTCCGGTTTTACTTTTATTTTGACATCCTTGCATAAAGGTATGATATATTTTTTTCTTTATCAAATTTGCACTGTAAACTGAATCCTTTCTACACTTATATAATTCCATATTGCATGCAGATTATTGAGCAACGAAACAAAATACGTGTTGCAATTAATGACTGATGTTGAGATGAAACCCAGTCATGTTATTGATTTTTTAGATGAAGCATATGCAGGGAGTGAAACAAGTCTATTTAATCGGAAAGACGCGTACAACTATCTGAATGGGGAAAGGTTGAAAATGATTGAAGGAGGTGATGCGAACACTATGTTAGGTCTACTGAACGGCATGAAGGTAAATGACAAATCAATTGAGTAACAGCACAGTGTCGCCGCAAACAATGCACAAGAATCTTTTGGTGCGATGGGATTTCAAGAGTCGAGTATGAACAGTTTGGTGATGTTATTCTATTTGATAGCACCTACAAGACCAACATCTTTAGGTTTCCTATAGTGTTGTTATCTGGAGTCAATTCTCATTTGTGCACATGTATTTTCGGAGTTGCTATTATGTATAAGGAGGTACGACTCAACAATACACCTGGTTGCTACAAACGTTTCAAAAATTCATGAATGGAAAACCACCCACAGTTGTTTTGACGGATCAGGACGCAACAATGTGCGCAGCCATTAGGGATGTTTTTCCTAAAGCAACTCATCGGCTTTGTTGCTGGCATATTTCACGTAATGCCGAAACTAATATAAAAATTCTAGGATTCTCAACCTGTTTTTCCAAGCTAATGAAAAGAACATGCTCTGTGGCCCAATTTGAAGCTAAATGGTCTACATTGATTGCTAAGTTTGGTGTTGTCGACCATCCATAGATACAAGACATATACTCAAAACGACATTTATGGGCATAAGCATTTTTTCGAGGCAAGTTCTTTTCTATGATGACGAGCACGCAACGTGCAGAGTAAATGAACGCTTCACTGAAACAAAAAGTGAATTCTGGTTTTAGCCTTACAGATTTGTTTAGGCAGTACTGTTGACATCGAAATTTTGTTAAATTATGGGATTAAATTACAAATTAATAGCCCACATGAATTGGTTATTAATTTGGATCTCGAATCAAAGTCCATAATAAATTTGGACTTTGAATCAAAATCCATAATAAATTTGGATTTTTACAAATATATTAAATGATTTAACCAAAAAATAAGTAATAAATTCTTATTTTTTGTGTTAATTATTTGGGCCCAAGTCTAGCCCAAATATATTAAGTTGCAAGTGTTCAAGTTTACTGGCCCAAGTTTCAAGTCAAGAAATCCTAAATCGAGCCTATAAAAAGAGGACACATGCACACATACAAAGGACAAACATCAAGCAAGGCGTACATCAAGCACTCAAAAGCTCTCAAGTCTCGAGCTCTTGCCACGACGAAGAACAACAACCGCGGAGGTTCGACATCTTCATCAAGGCGCCATATCCACAAGACCTAGAAATCCCCAAATCGATTTCTAGATATTCATATCTACTTCCGCAAATCAACGGAGGAATCAAGCTCTCAATTCAAGAACAAGCTTCGGCCCTTGGATTAAATCTAGGAGAAGAACCAGAGGAATCAACAAAGATTGTAACCCATTTTCGTTTTGATTAAAATATATTTATTTGTTCCTATTTTTTTTGTCTTGTAATTTATTTTGCAGACATTTAAATTTGAGGTTAACAAATTGGCACGCCCGGTGGGACCACTTTGCCTCTCATCTCCTCTCCTACGTCGAAGCACATATCATCATGTTCAACAATTCAATAGCTCCAAAGAGAACCAAAGCTCTTCCAAAAAAGTTGTTGAGATCGTCACGCTGCTGGTTTATCATCCACCGGGGGCAAGATCGGTAATAAAACCGCATCAAGTGGCTAAAGTTCCTCAAGCACGGGAGAGGTCAACTCCAAATCTCAGTCTTCCGCTGCACTATCCTCCATGGTGATTGAGACGACTACAATGGACGAGGGAATCGCTGAAATGACCAAAATAATAGCGACCCTACAGAGGATTTTGCAAGATAAAGACATGCAAAGTGTCCAACTAATGAAAAAATTGGAGGAGTCAAATATTAGAGAGTCAACCGACAATTGCAGATCCTCCTCGCACCATATCGAGAAGAAAGAGAAAGTTGACGAAACGCCACCCAAACATTGTTAGAGTAGGTGACCAACAAGCAAACTTGTGGCTGTGGTCTTTCGTATTTATTATGGTAATAAATGAACCTTTTTTCGTATTAATGATAAAACACCTTGGCATTCTATATCTTTGTCCCTTTGTCACAAGCATAGATATAGTCCTTACCGTTATTACAAGTACTAGTAATTGATCGTTAGGATCGTGAGATATTTACTAAAGTATTATAACTTGTTAAACATGTTCCTAGTCGAAGGGTTACACCACCAATGAGGATATCGGCCTTTCCCATTAAGAGACTAGCACTTAGTGTATGTGTACTACATCTCATCAGTAAACAATATTGTGATATCGGCATGCATAAGTGGGTGCTCGTAAGTTGACGAGTTCACTGAACTCCCTCACCCTAGAAATCTCTAAGTGGTTCCCAATAATCGAGTAGAGATATCTATGGTATAGTTGTACACCATTAGTCCTTATGACCTAGACATCACCGTGACTTCACTAGAGGACCAGCTGTATCGTGACCTGTCCTTGAGTTCCACCGAGGACCGCCCCAAGGGCCAGTGTTCGTGCAATCCAAAATCTAGTGGGAGGTATGTGTATTATAGTCGGGGATTCAATCGCTAGAATAGTCTTGAATGTCGTGTGTTCTTATAGTTTATAATCTCTCCAAGTCTCTAGCCAGAGCTGACTGAGTGATGATTAGAGAATTCGATTCTCTAAGTCATGCACGTAACGATTAAAACACTTAGAACGATCGCACGGTCATTGAACAAATAAAAAGGTCTCGATGAACCAATGCCTCTAGTTCAATCGGGACATATGAATCGAAGGGATCGTACTGTACGTTAACTATATTTGAAGGTTCTTGCAGGCACTTCATCTGTATCTAGGGAATCATGACGCGTAGTTGCTAGACGCCAATCTTGATTCGTTGGGTGATTAAGGTGAAACGAACTTCATCTTAATCGTAACTCTAAGGGGCGAGTTTTGACCACAAAGGGTTGTGGGCCCACGGCTAGCTTACACCTGAACCATCCAGGGTCACACTGCTCGTGCACATGAGATCTTTGAACAAACGGTCAGAGATAAAATGGTTTTTCTTTGCATGATTGGAAGTCAATATGATTGGGTCCAACATTCGTAATTTGGAATTATGAATGAGAATAAGAAAAGGAAAAGAATAGGCAAACATATTAGTGGACTTTCTAAATCGGGAAGTTTCCAAATTTAGAAAGTGCACTGAATTAGGGTTTCCACTTTTAAAAAGTTGGAAATTGAGAATTGGCACTCGTAATGACGAGGACATTATAATGATTCCGAAAATGTAATTGTTACGATTTTCCGATCATCGAATTGAGAGAGACGAGCGAGTAAAAGAACTAACGAACTTAAGTTGTTGGGCCCGGTCCAACTTAAGCCCGTTAGGGTTTTATGCAAGACACTATAAATACTTGATTTATAGGTCTTGCACACACACAACACACAAAACCCTAACCCTAACCGCTCCCTCTCTCTCTCTCGGCCATCTTCCCTGCGGCCACCACCGCCCTCGTCGCCCGAATATTGCCGGAATCGGCCATCCGTTGGCCGATCCTTTTTGGTATTTCTTTCCTTCTTTCTGTTCTTCCGTTTTTCGAACTATTACGTGTCTAGTGCCATGTATTTAGTAGATTGAAGTATACGAGGTGAAATCCGAGAGGAGGAAGATCGAAGATCGAAAAATCGAGGAGCAGCACATGAGCCGACGTCGCACGCAATCCCACGCGCCGCCCGAACACACCGCGTGAGCCACACGCGCCGCCGTAGCTCGTCTAGCCGCTGCTGCCCCGGATTGCAAGGATTGATTTCCGTGGCAATCTAGCTTTGCTTAGTGCG
Organism: Erythranthe guttata; assembly: GCF_000504015.1. Next base: position 1,039,891 of record NW_012194890.1, on the reverse strand, counting down.
CCTACCTCACGCTTCAAGAGGCAAAACTTCGAATCCAATGTCGTTAGATTCGGTTCTATTTAAATTGAATATATATGTTCGTTCTAGTATGAAACTTGTGTGATTTTATGTGATTACATGAAATTGTTTTTATTACTGCGAGCATGTTATTTGATTTAAACGCGAGCATGCTAATTGATTTAATTTCGATTAAGTAATTAAGCATGTATGTTGTTTTTAATTTCGCTGGAAGTGCAAAGGTATGCAATTAATTGTTTTCAATTATCGGGCATGTGTTTATGTGTTTTAAAGTTGTTTAAATCGCATAAAATTTTTGTTTTCCACTGCGTACACGTGCCCGATAAGGACCTTCAGCGTATCATCGCGGAAGCTTCAACTTGTGCTACCACTGAAGCAGTGGCACCATACATCGTCATAGCAGGAGCCAACGCTCCTCCTCGTGAGGCCCCACTGGGTCCTCAACATGATCAATTTCTATTTACTTCTCGAACGGTTTAGATAACCGAAGAAGACCTTCAGCGTATCATCACGGAAGATTCAACTCGTGATGCCACTGACTCAGTGGCACCATATATCGCCAAGTTTGGGCATCTTACCCCAGTGGTTCGTGATCGCCTCATCCTGAATGGGGGGCTATCCCACCCTAAAGTTGGGCATCTCATCTCAAGGGTGGTACATCCACTTACCTCTCAACCCCAAGGGGTTTCACATCCCATCAAGTGTTTCACGTCCCTACTTCAAAAATAGAAAAAAAAAGGGTCTGACGCGCACGCGCGAACCAATGGCACAACCGTGCGCATCTACCTCAGACCATAGGTCTCGAGCGCCTCATTCTACAGTGGGCAGTTATCCCCATCCTAAGGTTGGGCATCACCCTTACCTTTCAACCCCAAGTGGGTTCACATCACATCTCAAGAGACGGGTATAATCTCCCTACTCAAAAAATAGAACATCCCCAAGGGGGTGCACATCCCATCTCAAGGAACGAGGATAATCTCCCTACTCAAAAAATAAAACATCCCCAAGGGGGTGCACATCCCATCTCAAGGAACGAGGATAATTTCCCTACTCAAAAAATAGAACATCCCCAAGGGGGTGTACATCCCATCTCAAGGAACGAGGATAATCTCCCTACTCAAAAAATAGAACATCCCCAAGGGGGTGAATATCAACCAAAAAAAAAAAAAAAAAAAAAAACGAAGAAGAAGAAAAAAGAAAAAGTTGAAGAAAAAAGAAACAAGAAAAAGAAAAAAGAAGAAAAAAAAAGAAGATGAAAAAACAAAAGAAGAAGAAAAAAGAAGAAGATGAAAAAAGAGAAGAAGAAAAAAGAAGAAGATGAAAAAAGAGATGAAGAAAAAATACAAGAACAAGAAGAAGAAAAAACAAAAAGAGCAAGATACGTGCGTGCAACGCACGCGCGCGTGGCGCACACGCGCTGACGCGCGCGCTTCAAAAAAAAAAAAAAAAAGAGAAAAACACCAAAAATCAGCCAAGCCGCGCGCCATCCAAGGCGCGCCAGCCCCACATGGGATGTTTTTCCTGCCTCGGGGCGCGCGCGCCAGTAAATAAATTAAAAAAAAAAAAAAAAAAAACAAAAAAAGATAAACTAAAGAGTGGGGCAGCACGTGGGTGATGCCACCCATCACATCACCCTCCTCCATGATGTCATGCATCAGCTAATATCACATCGCGCGCGCCTCCCCGTACTACATAAATTCGCGCGCGCCCACTTTCCACTCATTAAATCGCGCGGAACTTTCACCGCTCTCCACCAAATTACGCGTAGATTTTGACTCGCTTCACCAAATCACACGAGAATTTCAACGCGCTCCACCAAATTGCGCGAGCTCTTTAACGCACCTACCAAATTGCATTCGCTATCAAATGGAAAATAATAATTAAAAAAAATTATTTCTCCACGCCATGCCAACGATTAACGCAAGACTACAGCACCGGTCTACTCTCAATACGATCCGGTACCCCTTTCGACTCGGCTCCCACATCGTCTAGAGAGTGGGGGGCTTGCGAGACAACTCCCACGAGGAGATAACTCGCTCTGTCCTACAACACACAGCAAGGCAACTCCCACGAGGAGACAACTCGCTCGGTCCTACAACCCACAGCGAGATAACTCCCACGAGGAGACAACTCGCTCGGTCCTACAACCCGTAGCGAGATAACACCCACGAGGAGACAACTCGCTCGGTCCTAACAACCCGTAGCGAGACAACTCCCACGAGGAGCCAACTCGCTCGGCCCTACACACCCGTTGCGAGACAACTCCCACAAGGAGATAACTCGCTCAGTCATATAACCCGTTGCGAGGCAAATCCCACGAGGAGTCAACTCCCTCGGGTCTACGAACCCACAACGAGATAACTCCTACGAGGAGACCACTCGCTCCATCTTACGACCCGCAGCGAGGAAACTCCCACGAGGAGCCAACTTGCTCGGTACCACAACCCGCAGCGAGACAACTCCCACGAGGAGCCAACTCGCTCGATACTACAAATCCGTTGCAAGGAAACTCCCACGTGCAACCACCTCGCTCGATAATAAGACTCGCTGCGAAACAACTCCCACGAGGAGACAACTCGCTCAGAGCAACCTCAATCCGCACGCGCCTCAATCGCGCGTCATCCAATGCTCCTACAACTTCGCTGTAAGACAACTCTCTCGAAGAGACAACTCGCTCGCAATGCACTACATAATCGCAAGCTCAAGTTAGCACGATTACAACCCTAGAAACACTTAGAGATATTATGAGAATTTATATAGCCTGGCCAGCTTGATTACTCAAAATTTATCTACTTGTTTTCGACGGGTCCTTCATTAAAACGTGGCCACGGTCCAAACATACTTACGACCCACGAGGTCTAACAAGGGGCACGATCCCCATAAAAAAACTCTTGAGAGCCTGATCCCCTCCTCAAGTACATCACGCACAAGGCTATATGTAAACATATACAAGCAACGCGTCAAAACATTGACAATGTCGATAAACAACAACTCCCACGAGGAGAATACTAGCTCCGTGCTACTACATTATCGCGAAACAACTCCCACGAGGAGATAACTCGATCAACTCTATTACCCCACGACGAGGCAACTCCCACGAGGAGACTACTTGATCCGTGCTACCCCATTATCGCGAGACAACTCCCACGAGGAGATAATTCGCTACTACATCGTCGCGGGACAACACCGACGACTCAAATAACTTATATAGCGACAACTTTGTCGCGCTACGCGCCAACGCGCATTCACGCCCCTCCGACACACGCTCCAACGCGTTTTCGCACACCATCGACCACTACAATTTTTACTCTCGACACGATCTGTCACCCATTCCAATATGGCCCCCACATCGACTCGAGAGTGGGGGGCTTAATGATATGCCTAATTGGCCCAACCCAATGGGCCTACAAATTATTTACCTACTGGGCCACGAGCCCAATGTCGAAGACCACTATCACCGAGGCCCAATCACCTTCAAGTAAGGTTTGGGCCCGACAATCTCAACTAAGCTATAAATAGAGGTTTTACTCATTTTATTAAGGTAAGTCCTATTATCTGAGCAATACTACTAATTGTATTCTCTGGACTATTTCTATGATCAGCACGTCTGACTTGAGTGTCGGAGGGGTTTCTGCCGGATCAACCCCCGGCTTAGCTTATGTGTTCTATGATCGCAGGTACCTCAGGATCATCAAGTTGTCAAGCTACTGATCTGCTTTGCTCTCCCTGTTCGTTTTCTTCACCACCCTAGATGAGCTACATATTTTAGCATCATCAATATATATATATATATATATATATATATATATATATATATATATATATATATATATATACTTCAAAAAACAAAACATGACAACATTTCAATATGCAGATTGGGTATCAGACCCAATCATGCATCAAAAATCAAATTATCCAAAATAAAAACAAAATATAAAATATTGTTCCAAATTTAATAGATTGTTCAAAAACAAACCACCAACAAAAGACTTTTTTTTTCATTGACAATCATGGAGAGACAGAGGTTGGTCCGAGAAATAGGCTTGCACCAGGGGCGGAGAGGGCCTGTATCTTGGCTTCGATAACAGCGAATTCATCACGCCTCATATCCAGCTGTCCCTGCAACATTGCACGTAATGCAGTCTCCAGACTCGGAATCACGATTGAATTAGCGGGAACCTGTTACAAGTTGCATCCTTGCTCACAACGTATTTCTGCCTACAAAGCAAAGAACATATTAAAATAGGAAATATTAAAACATCAGAAACACGCTCCACCTCTTCCAATATTCGTCGAAAAATAAATTCGCCGACATTGATTTCAACTCCGCAACCGACATCATATAGGAAATCAACTTGATCCACAGACACACGATTGGAAGTCAAATCTGGAAACCAGTTTGCACATCCTATCGCATGCAATATGGCGTAAACCTTCGTGAGTTGTGTACGCTTCAGACCAACCACATGCCACTGCTTCATCTTTCCTCTGGTCATCTCCTTTGCCAAATCCTCGTTGGATACTCCTGATCTCCAAACTCCCTTATCATTCGTGTGAAGTATCTTATTCAACAACTTCGGGGTGAACTCGTACACTTTGCCACGAACATAAACTTGCCCAAAACGGCAAGATAACTCGTCACCAACAGCCCTCTCCAGATTAGCATAGAACTCACGGATAAGATTCATCTCAAACTTAAATTTGGTCGGGTTTTCGCTATTCTAACAGTACCCAACAAGTGCCTATCATTTAACAGCTGTTTCACACCCTAATCTGTGAATGTCTCGCCGTCGATCGGTCTTTCGATCAAAAATTTCACGCCGGCCAAGTCTCCCCCCAAAACCTTTGCCCTCGGACTGAAGTAGAGATACTCAGCAGCCACGTCTGTGTTGTAAGAGAAATCATCGAACATTATTTCAATGTCAGAATCTGAATCAGCCTGGTCTTTGTCGTTGCCGGAATCATATGTGGTCTTGAGTTTCTTGCTGCTTTCTGCACAATCGTGGGTGGGATCACGTTTTCCAGTCATTTTTTTAATGTGGAGATGAAGGATTTGGCAGTGGACATGAACGTGTGGATTTGTGTAGAAAATCAATATTGAAAGTGGGAGAGGAAGACGGTGAGAGAGAGATTTATAAAATACAACGAGGATTAATGAGTGAGATATTCTATTTGGAAGAGGAAGCGATTAGGGTTTTCTGTAAGGGGGGAGGTTGAAGAAGACTCGGAGACGTATTTGATAAGATTTGCACGATTATCTAGAGGAGAAAATAATTGTGCAAATTTATCGCCGATTTACCCACAATTATAATGATTACACCTTTTCGAATCCCCTAATATTATTTTTTCAGCTTAATATTTTTTTATGTTCAAAGTATTTTTAAACCCTAATAAAAATAATAATTGAGTAATTCAAATTGAATTTAATATTTCACCTTGAGTAAACACAAAAAACAATATTGCGATTTAAGTAATAAATATCAACAAACAATCAAAACAAAATAATTGAATTTGCAATATATTTTGTATAAAAATAGACATTAATTATAAATAATGTCAATATATGCTAATAATAATAATAATAATAATTAATTTCACAATTAATATAAGTGGATGCTACGTCAGTTAATTAATAAATATATATAGAATATATTATGTAGCATATGTTCAGAAACAATATAATAAAATCTTTACACAAAATATATTTTCTTTTTTAATTTCCTAAAATCAATCTTATTGAAAATCGAAAGTGGGAAAATATTTATGGATATTATCCCCGCCGTTTATATCCACGTTCACACAAACAATCATGGCAATTATGTTATATTCCTAGATTCTTGTTATTTTTTGTTACATATATCTCGAGATTCATGGCACTATTCCGAATGCCGTTTGTTTTTTATTTATTTTTATTTTTTAAAATATTTAAAATATTAACAGTCACAACAGGTGGTGATTTTTGGTATACTCCCGTTGAATTTTACGATGCAATTATGTTTAATTTAATTCCAACATTTATCATAATCCATTAATAGCAATGACAATTTATAATTTCAATCGTAATTTAAAATATAATTTGTGTTCTCCTCATTTGCCATAGTAATCCTATGATTCAAATTGCATTGTTTAACAGTAATTCCTATTTCATACTCTAGAAATTAAAATTACAAATCTAAATTCAATTCTCAAATCCCACAAGTTATTCCTGATCATCAATCCAATTCCATTGTTTTGATTTACTCGGGACGAGTAAAGATCTAAGTTTGAGGGTGTGATAAGTGTTCATTTTGCATGATTTTCACTTATCAATTCTTCGAGTTTTGGTCTTCGTTCGTCCGAGTTTTCGGCTTTATTTGTATATATTATGTTGTTTTTGTTTTATTTATATTTTAGGTAAAGATAAGCTATTTTTGCCGATTCGAGACGATTTTGGAAGCGAAGCCGAGAACCAAACCAAACACGTGCAAAAGCGCATTCTCGCGGATTGTGGCAGTGTTTGGTATTTCAAGCATAACTTTTGCATACGACCTCCGATTGGGCTGATTCAAGTGGATTTAGAAAGCTAACTTCAAGGGCTACAACTTTTGTGAAATGCACAATTGTCGAATTCGGGCTGAAAAAGGGTGAAAAAAGTGTTTGAAGTTGATGCAGAGGCCAGATCGCGATCCAGAATCACCGGATCGCGATCTGGTGACAAATTCCAGTAGCAGCGAGAAATTGGGGCAGATCGCGATCCGCACTTCCTGGATCGCGATCTGGGAAGGCGGTTCACAGTTTTCAAGGTTGCCAGATCGCGATCCAAGAAGCCCAGATCGCGATCTGGGCACAGAAATCGAGACTAGATATTTTTCTTTGATTTTTCACTATAAATAGAAGGTCTCCTTTTCATTTTTAGAGATCTCGATTATCTCTCGACTTCTTCTTCGGTTTTCTCTTCGGTTCTCGCCAGTTCTTCGCGGGAAGCTTCGACGAGGGTTTCGACTCGGGTTTTTCATAAGCTTTTCTTTACGTTTTGTTTATGATTTCTCGTGTTCTTCATTTTGATGCTATGTTTGTAATGAACTGAGCATTTTCTTTTAGGGAAATGAAACCTTGTATATATTGATTTTGATTTCCAGATCTGTGATCTATTTGTCGTTCTTTGATTCTGTTTATGTTTTCCTGTATTAAATGCTTTCGATTGTTTGGCCAACAATTGAATTGATTCTAAATGGGAATGAACTCGAGAGAGGATTTCTCGTTTGATTTTAGGAAAACATAGCTCGGGTTGTGGAAACGGAGACGTGATACACCTCGGGTAGCCCTTAAGGACTTGACCTAAATGCTCTCTTAATATCAGGTTCTGAACGGAGACGTCGGACCTGTGGGTAGACTCTAACTACACTGGAGACGGGGGTTAGGGTATTTTAGTGTCTGGGTTAGCGAACATAGAATTGACATAAGATTCGGATTTGTAGATCTTTATCGATAGTACACTGGTGGATTTTACCCTAGAAGCCATCACACGTCAGAATTCCTCGCTTATACTGGCGAACCGTTGTTTTTTATTTATTGTTTCTTTTTAGTTTCATGTCATCACCTGTGGGTAGACTCTAACTACACTGGAGACGGGGGTTAGGGTACTTTAGTGTCTGGGTTAGCGAACATAGAATTGACTATAGATTCGGGTTTGTAGATCTTTATCGATAGTACACTGGTGGATTTTACCCTAGAAGCCATCACACGTCGGAATTCTTCGTTTGTCTTGGCGGACCGGTGTTTTTACTTTGTTTCTTTTTAGTTTTATTTCTCCCATCCATTCTTACTTTAGACATTTTTTTTTCTTTTGATTTTTTTTTTATTTGTATAGCAGATTTGTATACATCGATGGCCTCGATTTATGATCTCTCTCTTTGCAAGATTCAATCCAGAGCTGATTACATTCAACATGAGTTGGAGGATATTGAAAGACATCGAAGGTTGAACCCAGAAAATGGAATTGCACAAACAAATGAGCACTTCTGCTATCTACAAGAAGAACTCCACTTTTTGGCAAATATTTTCGAAAATTTTCAGAGATGTCACATTCATAAACCACATCCGACCATCCTTTATGAAGACAACAAGGCATTTACAGATTTTCGTATGAACGATGAGGTTGAGCACCTTGAGGGAATTATTCATCCCAGTTCTGTAGATACTTTTGTGTGTGATGAGAGTGGGATGAAGATGATGGTAGAGGAACTTGAAGAACGAAATCCTATCCACATTGCTACTCCGGATTTGAGTGTGAGCGAGGAGACGAGTTTCAGATTTGAGGTAGAGCTTACTCCAAAGCTCGAATATCTTGTGTACGAGTTTGAGAGATCGGTAGGCAAGCAACCCATCCTAGTCTCCTACCGACTGATTTCCAAAGCAAACGAAAAGTACCATGGGTTGGGATGGTCATTACAAGATTGCAATCTAGTCCACGATATGATTGCAAAGTATGTATCAAGACTGACGGATGGATGCGCAATCTACAAGGTTTTGGATTGGACATAATCCGTCCAAAACGTGTCGAGCCGTCGACTGTAAAACAGGCGCTGAATGGGAGGCAACCCATTATTTATTTTTCGTCATTATTTTGTTAGTTTTCTTTTATTTTTGCATTTTTTTTATTTAAAGCTAAATTTCACCCATTTTTCTTGATTTTTGCCGGTATCTCGTCCCCAAGGAAAGAAGAGTAAGAAGTCGGAAAGTCTAGACAATTTCGGCAATTCGCCCTCGGTGCCAAAATTCACGGCACCCCGTGCAACCAAAGAACACTTTCGCAACCGTAGAACACTGATCAATCTGCGGCACGACTGTTCAGGGCGTATTTCTTTCTCATTTCTTTTATTTTTCGCATTGAGGGCAATGCATGATTTAAGTTTGGGGGGGAATTCAGCTTATTTTGATTTGGTCTTTTGCATGCATATCATATAATTTAGTTTTATTTATGTATTTCGATTTCCGTAATTGTGTTATGTTTGTCACATGCATTTCATATAGGATCGAGTGTAAGTTGCATTTCCGGATTCTATTGAAGCAAAGCAATTAATGAATTAGTAGATGGGCTAGTTGATTTTAAAATTGAAATTATGGATAACCGGCTAATTATAGATGTATCTTCCGACTGCGTTTTTGCAACTTGTGTGGATAGCCTTTCGAATCCTTTCCGATTAAGCTGGAGCGCACTTTTCTGAGGGGTATAATAGTCTGAGGTTTGGGGGGCGAGTTAGAATTGAATTATGTTTTCACGATTTCCAGTTGTTGGCTAAAAGTTCTATCAATGGTCTTTACGTTTTTATTTTATGTTCGATGTTAAAAAAAAAAAAAAAAAAAAAAAAGAGAAAAATAATAATTTGTATAATAATTTGTGGTATTGTTGTGATTCACGCTCTGATTTCCCCGCCTTTCTGACTCGAGCTTAACCCGTTGGGTGCACCTCGTCGCCTAAGTCTCCCGAGCTGTCGAGCTTGGGGGTTTCTTGGACTAAAGTTTGATAAATGGGTCAGGGAGATAACACAGTGGTGTCGGGCCTTGCACGAGTCACGATTATGCCCGTTTCAAAAAAAATGAAAAAAGGAAAAAGTTGTGATGAAAATCACCAAAAATATTGTAGTTGTCATTTCTTTTATTTGAATAAATAGACCTACTTATGCCCAACTCGAGTTTTTGAATTTCTGAATCAAACTTACTTTTCACCCACATTTCTACTCAAAACCATCGTAATTGTGTTTATTGTTTAATTACGGATTCTTGAGTCACGGTTCACCTATTTCTAGAACCGAGGCCGACCCGAGGTACACGGGCCGGTTCACGGTTCCGGGACCGGGCCGGTTTCGGGCCGAAAACCGGCCCATGGTCGTGTCTAGTTTCACCTAGAAATCCACAAAGG
>NW_012194890.1:952181-967867 GCF_000504015.1 Erythranthe guttata | reverse complement strand
GACGTCGCTTTATTTTCCGACAGCGGTGCGTTGGTGTCCATTGCTTCAAGAATTTCACTTATTTTGTAGCTTCGTCGCCTATTTTTTTTATCCAGAAAACGACACAATATAGTCGTTTCACAAATTTTGGTGAGCGAGTTTAGGATTTTGGCAGCAATTCGAATTTTTGTGTCATAGGTTATGCGGCCGATGAAGTCGTTTAGGAGATTTAGGGTTTGCAGCGGGAGTTATGGAAAGATTTGGGAAAGCGAGATCTTGGGGATAAAATCTCACACGATTTCAGCGATTTTATTTTCCGGATTTGGTGTTTGTTTTTTGTTTAAAAAAACGTGGCTCCAACAAGGCTATTTTCGGGATTCATTAAAATAGTGGGTTTCCTATTAATATTGAAAATATAGTTGGATCCCCCATTATTAAAAAAACACTAAATAGGATTATGGCTAATAGTCCCTTTAATATAAGGACTTTTGTAGCAATTAGAGAGTTAACGATGGTAGTCGTGCTGAAAGCTGGTTTACCACGAGCGCGGCACCAACAAATAATAATTAATTTTCTGTTCAAAATAGTCTGTTTTAAATTTCTGAGACACTACTAAATTATCTAATAAATAAATAAATAAATAAATAAATAAATACATAAATATTAATTTGATGACATAACATACAATATGTACCATTCATGGAAAGATATGAAGGAAGAAAAAAAACAACATGACTAAAACCAAAAAAAGGATAGATAATATTGATAAAAAAAACTATGCAAAGCAAAGCAACAGTTGATTGAAAAAGGAAAGAGCATTATATTTTTATTTCTTTTGAAGCATGGACTGCATATAACAGTATCGTTGAATTCTGATTATTTTTTTTAATAACTGGAATTACTAAGGCTTAGGAGGAACAAGCTGTTGTCATTGAATATGAATAAGGTGCAAGACTAATGCCATCGCCAACGTAGTTGATAACGTAGATATCTGTTCTAATCAATTGTCTTCCGCCGTAAAAGAGGTACTGACCGGTGTTCCCGATTTCGGAAAGGATGGTTTGATTTCGGAAAGGATGGTTTGATTGGTATTTATTATTGACCCAAAGTTAGGACACAATAACTGCAACTGAATAATGTTGCAGTTGCAAGTGTTGGTGATGCTCACCTCCCACTCTGGTTTGGACTGTACTATGTTTCCTGTCTGTCTCTGTTCGATATGAATCTTGTCCCAAGTGCATGATGCATCTTAGCTTAAACCTTCGAACAAATAAAATATATGCATAATTAACAACACAATAATTGAGAAGAAACATAAGAATAATAACAATAACAACAAATTAATGTAATTCTAAGGCCTAGAATTTTAGAGAATGCATGAACAAAAAAACTATAAGGTCTCTGTAGCAGCGCCTGGTTTTCTAGATACTACACTTATTGAAATACATCGGGTGATCTTGAACCATTGATCTACACATAATAAAACGCACAAACTTATGTGTACGTGTGCTTAGTGGGTGGTTATTTATATAAATCTATGACCCAAAACCACCCGGTGTGTTACACCAGGTGTACGTAGCATATCATAAACTGGCAACACCCTGAATTGCCTATGAATATATAGAAGAAAAAAAAAGACAAAATAATTAATATTTTTAGACATTAATTAAATTAAACGTATAATTAAATTTAATAAGTGTGAGTTATTATCAATAACATTCATTAAAATTATATATAAGGTAATGAAAGTTGATTAGTTGATTAGTTATTACAATTCTTGGAATATAATAGATAGAAATTTGATAGATACTATGAAGGAAATAAAGATACCTTTGGGAATCTATATATCTATATAATATATAAATCGAAATCCTCAGCTTAGAATTCCGACATTTGACATCCATGTCACCGACACGATGAAATCTACATATCATCCTATTCATTTTGACACATGTCGTTATTTATTATTTTCATATCTTCCATTTTTATTTACCAGCATTAATTGAAAATTTGTCTAACTTACCAAAAAGTTGCCCGAATCATTAATTAGTATTTTAATATGGAAATAATATATTATATCATATCAACTATGATTACATTTTAAAAACTAAATTAATATTAGTAGAATTCGAAATTTTTATTGTTGTGTTTAAATATATTTAATATATAATGCTATGCATTATTTATTAATCATTATAGAATTTGATTTTTTTATTTTTAACTATATTTATATATATATATATATATATATATATATATATATATATATATATATATATATATATATATACTAAAGAAACTCAAGTAAAACAAGAATATGGGAGATCAAATATAAGGATAATAGAACATTTTCTTCTTATTCTTTCTTGTATATTCAAGTGTGTTTTCAATCCATTACAATGACATCTATTTATAGTTCTCAATGAGCATATTGAATACATAAAGTATTAATGAAGCCCACTTAAACTCTTACGTTTTTCACATCCACACTAAATGCTTATTGAATGCATTCATAACACTCCCCCTTGGATGTCAATCTTAATGGAATATGCCTCGTTAAAAACTTTGCCAGTAAAACCCAATGGAAAAAATCTGGACAAAGGAAAAAGAGTACACATCCATGTGAAGCTTGCGATCCTGAGACACTGTCCATTAAAACCTTGCCAAGAAAAACCCAGTGGGATAAAAACTTGGACTGAGGAAAAAGAGTATAATGTGTGAGAGTTAATGATCACGCTCTCCCTGATGTCGGCAAGAGATCTCTGAGTCGTCGCATTCCAATACTATGGACCATCTTCCTGAACGTTGTAGTTGGCAGTGCTTTAGTGAATAAATCTGCCAAGTTGTTGCATGACTGTATCTGATGAACGTCAATATCACCATTCTTTTATAGCTTGTGAGTGTAGAAAAACTTAAGTGATATATGTTTTGTTCTATCACCTTTAATGTAGCCGTTTCTGATTTGTGCAATACAAGCGGCATTATCCTCGTAAAGTATTGTGGGTGTATCTCTTATTGAAGTCAGCCCACAATTTTTCTCGAATATGTTGAATCATTGATTTCAACCATATACACTTGCGACTCGTTCGTGCAATGCCAGAATTTCTGAGTGATTTGAAGAAGTAGCTGCCAATGTCTGTTCATTGAACGCCATGAAATTGCAGCAGCACCACCACAAGTAAAAACGTAACCACTCTGAGATCTGCCTTTATGTGGATCAGAAAGGTAGCCAGCATCTGCATAACCCACTACTTGGGATTCTGAATTGATTGAGTAAAAAAAAACCCATATCAATTGTTCCACGAAGATAACGGAATACATGTTTATTGCCATTCCAATGTCTTTTAGTAGGCGCATAGCTATATCTTGCTAATAATTTGACCGAGAAAGCAATATCAGGTCTAGTTATTTGCAAGATACATTAGTGCTCCAATGACACTAAGATAAGGTACTTCTGGACCAAGTAATTCTCCATTCTCTTATCGAGGGCGGAATGCATCTTTCTTTATATCCAACGATCGAATAACCATTGGACTACTCAAAGGATGAGATTTGTCCATGTAAGATCGTTTTAGAATCTTTTCTGTATATGTTGATTGATGGATGAAGATTCCATTGGACAAATGCTCCATCTGCAGGCCGAGACAAAATTTTGTCCTTCCGAGATTTTTCATCTCAAATTATTTCATCAAATAGTTTGCGGTCTTTGTGAGCTCTTCAGGAGTTCCCACAAGATTTAGATCATCCACGTAAAACGCAATAATAGCAAACCCACTATTAGATCTTTTGATGAAAACACAAGGACAAACTGGATTATTTATATACCCTTGTTTAACAAGGTATTCACTTAGACGGTTATACCACATTCTTCCAGATTGTTTTAAACCGTACAAGGATCGTTGCAACTTAATTGAGTATAACTCACGAGACCTTCGTTTAAATGCTTCAGGCATTTTAAATCCTTCAGGGATTTTCATATAAATATCACTATCTAATGATCCATATAGCAGTAACAACATCCATAAGGCGCATGTCAAGCCTCTTTGTGACTGCTAAACTGATCAAATATCTCAATGTAATTGCATCGATAACGGGGGAATATGTTTCATCATAATCAATCACGGGTCTCTGTGAGAAACGTTGTGCAACTAGTCGTGCTTTATATCTCACGATTTTATTTTTCTCATTTCGTTTTCGTACGAATACCCATCTATATCCAACGGGTTTTACACCATCCGGTGTTTGGACTGCTGGTCCAAATACTTTACGATTTTCAAGGGAATTTATTTCAGCTTGAATAGCATTTTCCCATTTTGGCCAATCATTTCTATGTCGACATTCTTCGACAAATTTTGGTTCGGGGTCCTCATTTGCAATATCAATTGCAACTCCATAGGCAAAAATATTATCAATAACAAATTTATTTCTATCCCAGTTTTTTCTGGTATTTAAATAGTTTAAAGATATCTCTTCAGATATAAGTTCTTTCTCATGATCCTCTCCAGGGGCATCATGTACTTTAGACTGATTAGTCACATTTTTCATAGCACTTTCTTGTTCACAAATAATATTCTCTTCAGGAGAATTTACTTCTATTACCCTTTTCCTTCTAGGGTTCTTATCTTTTGCGCCAATAGGGCGTCCACGTTTCATGCGAGGTTTCATTATCTCTTCATGTTGTCCTTCAGGGACATCAACCCATGCCGGGGTGTTTATAGAAGGGATATGATATTTTGTTACCGTCTTCATATCGGTAAAAGCATCCGTCAATTGATTTGCAATATTTTGCAAGTAGATTGTCCTTTTTACTTCTTTCTCACATTGATTTGTGCGTGGGTCAAGATGAGACAAAGACGGTACATTCCATGTAATTTCACGCCGTTCAACCTGAACCGACGATCTGTCTCCCCCTAACGGCGGGAAAATTGTCTCCTCAAAATGGCAATCAACATATCTTGCCTTAAACAAATCATCTGTCAGGGGTTCAATGTATCTGATTATAGACGGGGAATCACAACCAACATAAATTCCAAGTCGTCTTTGTAGACCCATTTTTGTTCTCTGAGGTGGAGAAATTGGAATATAAACAGCACAACCAAATATTTTTAAGTGAGAAATGTTTGGCTGCTGGCCATAAACAAGTTGCAACGGCGAATACTGCTGAAATGAACTTGGTCTAATCCTGACCAATGAAGCAGCATGTAATATTGGATGTCCCCAAATAGAAGTGGGTAAATTAGACCGTAAAAGCAAAGGTCTAGCAATAAGTTGCAATCTCTTAATAAAGGACTTTGCAAGTCCATTTTGAGTATGTACATGGGCAACTGAATATTCAATATCAATACAAATTGACATGCAATAATCATTTAATGCTTGAGATGAAAATTCACCGGCATTATCAAGACGAATAGTCTTGATAGGATAATCGGGAAATTGAGCTCTTAATCTTATGATTTGAGCAATATGTCTAGAAAAAGCAACAGTACGTGTTGACAATAGACTTACATGTGACCATCTTGATGATGCATCCAATAGAACCATAAAATAGCGAAATGGTCCACAAGGTGGATCTATAGGTCCACAAATATCCCCTTGAATTATTTGTAAAAATGTTGGGACCTCGCTACTAATTTTCATTGGAGATGGTCTTATAATTAATTTCCCTTGTGAGCATGCAATGCACACACATTCATGGGGCAAAAGAATCTTCTGGTTCTTTAAAGTATGCCCATATGAATTATTTATTATTCGACGCATCATGGTCGATCCTGGGTGACCAAGTCAATCGTGCCAAAGAGAGAAAAGTTTTGGATCATTGGACTTATGGTCCATCACAATATTTGTTTCTATTGCGCTTATAGTCGTATAATACAACCCTGGTGAGAAAACTGGGAGTTTCTCTTTAACATGCTTCTGGCATGAAATATTGGTTGTAATACAAAGAAATTCCATATTCCCCTCATTCATAGTCTCGATATTAAATCCATTGAGACGTATGTCCTTGAAACTCAATAAGTTTCTTTTGGATTTATTATAGTACAAAGCCTCTTTGACCAAAATATTCGTTCCACCAGGCAAAACAATATTAGCTCTTCCGGAGCCATCAATTAGTTTGGTAGTACAAGAATTGTACTAACACTTGCATTTGCCAATTTCAAACTCAAGAAATATTTTTGATCTCGAAGATTGTGTGTGTTGTTCCACTGTCAACCAAACAAATGTCTCCATCGCTTAGGTTGCTCACGGACTCATTATATTCCATTTTTCTGGGAATAAAATAAGTAGTATAAGAAGATATAATAAAATTTATTTTCTTATATCAATCAAACCACCAACCACATATAAAATTGTTTGAAACTCATTGAGGGAATGGAAAGATAAAAATTATTTAACTCAAATAAAACATAAATGTAATATTTGATCCATCCTGATTGATCTATTTGTTGCCATCATTGTTATCACCACCATGAAATTCAATTCCATCAATTTCTCCACTTGGCGCGGGAAAGAAATCAGCAACATCCAAATGGGTAAGGTCCATTGGATCAATATGGTCATTCTCGGTGTTGCTAAAATCAGTAAAATCGATTTCTTTCCCTTTTCCTTTGATGGATGCTTGATATAAATCAACATGGTGCCTTGGAGTACGACAGGTACGTGACCAGTGCCCTTTCACTCCACACCTGTGGCAACTCTCATTTTGATTATTATGAGGGCCAAATTTTACAGCCTTGCCCTTGTCTTGTTTTTCACCATTTTTATTCCACTTCGGGTGGTATGGTGCAACTCTAGGACTATCTTGATGTCGACCATAACCATGGCGATACCCACGCCGGCGGCCACGACCTCGACCACGATTATAGTTGTTTGCATTCACTTCAGGGAATGAAACATTTGCATTTACTTATGGAAATGCTTGTGATCCTGTTGGGTGGGAGTTATGATTTTTCATCAAGAGCTCGTTATTCTGTTCAGCAACGATGAGGCAAGAAATCAATTGAGAGTATTTGGTAAAACCTCTTTCACGATATTGCTGCTGTAGGAGCATATTAGAGGCATGAAAAATGGTAAATGTCTTTTCTAACATGTCCTGTCCTGTGACATCGTCTCCGCATAATCTCAATCGAGAAACAATTTTAAACATGGCGGAATTATACTCATTTACCGATTTAAAATCTTGTAAATGCAAGTGCATCCATTCATATTGAGCTTTAGGGAGTATCACACTCTTCTGGTGATTATATCTCTCCTTTAAATTATTCCATAGAGTAGCAGGGTCCTTTACCCCAAGATACTCGGATTTTAAGCCCTCATGGAGATGATGGCGAATAAAAATCATTGATTTCGCCTTATCTTGTTCACTTTCCTCATTACCATCCTTAATGGTATTTTCGAGGTTCATGGCATTCAAATGGATCTCAGCATCAAGGATCCAAGTTAGATAATTTCTTCCTGAAATATCTAGAGCAGCGAACTCAAGCTTGGTGATGTTTGCCATAGCACTGTGTCATAAAATTAATAGTGCTTTAGATTATATGTATACTCAAAACTTCAGGTTTTGAATCTAACTAATTCAATATATCCAAGCTTCTGGCTTTGATATTCGATATGGACTTCGGGCCTATATTTTCTTTAAAGAACTTCAGGTTCTTATGATAATTTGTATAATAATAAAACAAATAAATAATAATTAAAGAGATAACATTTTAATTGACAATAATGCTTATAAAATAAATAAATTAATATCTCTTATTGTATCAAAACATTTGATATTATTATTATGCACAAAATGGTGTAAATTGTATATGCAGACAATGCAATATATCATGTGTGAAAGACAAAACACAAGAAATGGATTCACACAGAATCGCAAATAACGGGTTTGAGAAAATTAAGGCATTCTCATGAATACAAAGTTAAATCTTAGAATAATAATTAACATGTATAATTTAATAACAGGAAGAGACACTCTACTGTATAATATAAAACTATATGCATATAAATTAAATGTTGAATGGATATAAAATGTAAGCATAAATAAGCATATATACAAACGAATTCAATATATTTCATTTCTACAGATATGCATTAGTTTATATATATTCTCAAGCAGTTATAACATGATGAGTTCATGCTAATATACATATGTGCACTTTGACCTTTAACAAAATGGTTGGACCATAAATATTCCTGGTGAATGAATGCACATCCGAATAACTGAATACTCAACCAACAAACCTTCATGATTGTGAGTGCATACAGACTTTCATTTTATGCAAATCCTTACCGGATAGTACTGAGGTAGAGCAATTCGTGCTGATAACGTGTTATAAATATACTAAAGAAACTCAAGTAAAACAAGAATATGGGAGATCAAATATAAGGATAATAGAACCTTTTCTTCTTATTCTTTCTTGTATATTCAAGTGTGTTTTTAATCCATTACAATGACATCTATTTATAGTTCTCAATGAGCATATTGAATACATAAAGTATTAATGAAGCCCACTTAAACTCTTACGTTTTTTACATCCACACTAAATGCTTATTGAATGCATTCATAACAGTATATATATATATATATATATATATATATATATATATATGGCGCTAATCTGCCTCAAATTGTTAGTCAAAAACAACTCAATCAACTATTTTATTCCCGAAACTTAATTTGCCTCAAATATATGCTTACTTTTTGTTTTTATTTTTATTTATTTTTTTTCAATTAGTTATTCTATTATCATTTAGTCACTTATATACTTTATTCAAACTTTTTTTTTCATGTAATGTACTATTGATTACACATTTTATTAAAGTATAAATCTTATTCATTCACCAAATCCGCATTTTTCAACCGATGAAATAATTCGTTTGTAATACAATTTTACGTTTCAATTTACATTCAAACAATTAGCATTTTTTATATGAGTATTTCCGTAAATATCATTTTTTAGTATACAAATAATGGAAATCTTGATAATTTACCCATTTATATGTAATCAATCCGGATCTCTTCCACATTAATTAGACAATTATATTAATAATAATAATATAATTTCCTAATTTATCAAAATCTAAAAAATCTTATTACACCACATCTTAAACACTATAAATACTATATTGTTTTCACTCATTTATTCACATAGCCACCCACAACACACATAATTTTTTTTTGTTTGCTCTGTTTTCATTTTTTATTCTGCATTAACTTTTTTGTTTTCATTTCAACGTTTAGCTGTTCTTGATAAAAAAAAATTGTTGGATTTCGTTCTTATTTTGTTGTTCTGATATTCTTTTTGAATTATTATTCCTTCTTATTGTTTTCTAATGTATGGTTGTTGCTAAATATTGATAATTCCATCAATCTTATTTTTTGTTTGTTATTCACTTTTATTTGTTTTTATTTTTGTCAATATGTTATTCTTTATATATCCCTTTTCTATTTATTTTTTGTTGATTTTTTCTAATGTTATTCTTGATGTCAATATTCTTCTCATTTAAATTTATGTTCTTATTTTTGTTTCATTGTAGTGTTTTTTATTGTCTAACTAAAGCATTATTGTTTGTTATTGTAGTTTACATATTAAATATTGTTCAATTAATGGTTTTTATATTTTGCAATGAATAAATTTTTTGGTCCTCTAGTGAAGTCACCGTGATGTCTAGGTTATAAGGACTAATGGTGTACAACTATACCATAGATATCTCTACTCGATTATTGAGAACCACTTAGATATTTCTAGGGTGAGGGAGTTCAGTGAACTCGTCAACTTACGAGCACCCACTTATGCATGCCGATATCACAATACCGTTTACTAATGAGACGCAATACACATACACTAAGTGCTAGTCTCTTGATGGGAAAGGCCGGTATCCTCATTAGTGGCGTAACCCTTCGACTAGGAACACGTTTAACAGTTATAATACTTAAGTAACTATCTCACGATCCTAAAAGATCAATTACAAGTACTTGTAATGTCTATGTTTGAACAAGGGACAAAGATATAGAATGCCAAGGGGTTTTATCATTAATACGAAACAAGATTATTTATTACAAGAATAAATGGAAAGACCACAGCCACAAGTTGGCTTATTGGTCACCCACTCTAACAAGGAGAAGGTCTATTTCAGCTCTGATAGTATGTTAAAGGAGGAGTTATTATCATATGTCAACGCAGAAATATATTCCACCGAGTTTCTCAACAATATATCATGATCCGGAATTCCACCGCATAAGTTGACATTGAAAAGAGGTGTTCCCGATATGCTCATCAGAAATATTAATCGTGCCAGAGGATTGACAATGGAACCAAGCTTCAGGTTATTAATATGGGAAAAAACATTCTCAACTACAAGATCCTATCTGGTAAACATGTTGGCGATATGGTGTTCATACCTCCAATGACTTTGGTACCATTCAAGTCTGCATGTCCTATTAAATTCTAGCGATGTCAGTTTCAGCTGATGGTCTCATTCGCATAGACTATTTCTCATGTAGGACTGTACTGTTGGGAATCGGACACGTGTACGCAGCGGAAAACAAAACTTTTATGCGATTTAAACAAATTTAAAACACATCAACACATGCCCGATAATTGAAAACAATTAATTGCGTACCTTTGCGCTTCCAGCGAAATTAAAAACAACATACATTCTTAATTACTTAATCGAAATTAAATCAATTAGCATACTCGCGTTTAAATCAAATAACATGCTCGCAGTAAATCATGAATTTCATGTAAACATACAAAACATACAAATTCACGAAACGTATTACTAAAAGGAACATGTGTAATTTTAATCTAATTAAATCATAATCAAACGAATACCGGATTCGAGAATACCTCTTGAAGCGTGAGGTAGGCGCACGAAACGAAGCAAGATTGCCACGGAAACGAGCATGATTACTTGATTTAAACGCGAGCATGCTAATTGATTTAATTTTGGTTAAGTAATTAAGCATGTATTGTTTTTTATTAATATATGCATGTTCGTTTAATAAGAAGCTTGTATGATTTCGTTTAAATTAATATATGCATGTTCGTTTTAATAAGAAGCTTGTATGATTTTATTTGTCTATATGAAATTGTTTTTATTATTGCGAGCATGATTATTTGATTTAAACGCGAGCATGGTAATTGATTTAATTTCGGTTAAGTAATTAAGTATGTATGTTGTTTTTGATTTCGCTGGAAGCGCAAAGGTACGTAATTAATTGTTTTCAATTATCGGGCATGTGTTTATGTGTTTTAAATTTGTTTAAATCGCATAAAATTTTTGTTTTCCGCTGAGTACATGTGTCTGATTCCCAACAGCGGTATCAGAGCTCGTTGCGCAATTAATTGCGTCGTTTTTAATATGCTATAATTTTTATGCATGTTCGATTTATTAAAGTAACGATTGTTGTATTATGTAATTGGGAGTTTTCGAAAGTTTAAAATATTTTTGAAATATTGTTTAGAATTTTTCCAGCTTTAAAATTGTTTAAAATTGGAAAATCGGATCTGAAATTATTTTTAAAACATTGGTTTTTAATTTTTCGGATCGAACCGGGCGAACTGGCCGGTTCGATGGTTGTGCACGATCCAATTGACCGAATCCACGTGGATTCGGGTCGGTCAGGCCGGTTCTCGGTCCGACTGACCCGACCCACTGATTTAGGTCAATTGGACCGGGCAGAACCGGACCTTTTCGGTCCGAACCGGTTCACTGAAAAAAAAAATTTATTTCAGATTTTTAAAATTAAACTTAAAACAAATTGATTTTAATTTTCGGAAAATTATTTTCAATTAATCCCAATTACATAATCGAGTCAACAATCATCTATTTTAGTAAATAGGTGTTAGATTAATTAATTAATTTAAATTGTTAAATTGATTTCAATTAATAGAATACATATATAATATTGATTATAGTTCAACTTAATTAGTAGTACATCAACATTATTTGAATGATTTATTCTAGTTGAGCTTCTATAATTATTTTGAAAAACCCGATAATTAATTAATGTAATTAATTTATGACAATTTCGTCCGTCACCACCGTTGACTTTTTTTTCTTCATGAGTTTTCCGCCGGTTTCCGACGTTGACTTTTTCGATTTTTTTTTCTTACTGATTTCTCCACCACCAGTTTCCAGCGTTGACTTTTTCATTATTTTTTAATTTTTTTTTGTAAATTTTTTTCTTCTTTAAGATCTGATCCAGATAATAAACTCTTTTACAATGGGTACTTATTCATAAAGAGGTTCAGCCAATAAACTCTTTTACAAAAAAAGTCCACACATGGTCCAAAGGTTTGTAAAAGACTAAAATAGCCCCTCATATTTTGATATGCTCAAATTTTATCCTTTAATTGAATCTAAACTCAATTTGACCTCAAATTTCACAAATTATTCAATTTTGACCCAAAACAACATTTTATGAATAATTTCGTCCGTTCACCACCGTTGACTTTTATTTTCTTCATGATTTTTCCTCCGGTTTCCGACGTTGGCTTTTTCGATTTTTTCTTCTTATTGATTTTTCCGCCACCAGTTTCCGGTGTTGACTCTTTCAGTTTTTTGTTTGTTTTTTTTTTTTGAATTTTTTTTCTTCTTTAAACAGCAATATTGTTGTGGTTGATAGTAATATGAACATGTTAAACACAATAAAATTAACTATATTGCAGTTTAACACAGTAATATTACTATATTATCTCTAGCACAGTAATATTAACACAACAAAAGTCATTATTATTGTGTAATAGAGTAATATTAATATGTTGACCATTCAACAAAGGTAAATATAATAAAAAGCCAAAAGAATTAATATTACTATGAGTGACAGTAATATTACCGTCAACCACAGCAATATTATTGTGTTTGCAGTAATATTACAATCATAGACAATAAAATTATTACGTTACTCCGTGAATAAATCAAACAAAACAAAAAAAAAAAAACAAAAAAAAATAATAATATTGATATAGTTGACAGTAATATTATTGTGTTTACAGTTATTTTACTGTCAACGACATTAATATAACTACATTGACTTGTCAACAAATCAAACAAAATTAAAAATAATAATAATAAATAAATAAATAATAATAATACTGTCGTTGACTCTAATTGTACTGTCAACAGTAGTACAATTACATTAATGTACTGTCAGTAACAGTATAATTACTTTAATTTACTGTCAGTGGCAGTATAATTACAGTTAATGACATTATATATATATATATATATATATATATATATATATATATATATATATATATATATATATATATATATATATATATATAAAAGTCTGGTCAAAATTGATTAAATCGGGGTTACAATTCAGAATTGGGTGTAAAGGGTTGGAGGTAATTTTGTCATATACATAAATTGTTCCTTTATTTATAATAAATATTAAAGGCATGGGTTTATTAGCGAAAGAGATTATAGCCCATAAACCTAGAATAATAAACACGGATGGTTAGGGACTTAT
This sequence comes from Erythranthe guttata, assembly GCF_000504015.1. The sequence continues at coordinate 954,408 of NW_012194890.1, read as the reverse complement.
GCACAAAAATCCCTATTTTTAATCCGAATTCCGAATTCCCGTTTTCTGATTTTTTCGAAATTATTTGGATTGAAAGTGGAATATATATGAAATTCCGACATCCGATCTGTTTTATGTTTCGAAAATAATCCCGAAATTTTGATTTTCTTTCCGAAAATAATCCCGAAATTTTGATTTTCTTTCCGAATACTACACTTAAAATACCAATAGTATTATATATTTTATATTTTAGGAGATGAAAAACTAGAATATTCCAAACGACGGCATTCCAATTCCTGAACCTTTGTTTTCGATTTATTCTTTGAATGGAATTGGAACTAGTTTTTCACTTTCGAAAAAAAATCGAGATTTCCGAAATGGAACGAGGGAGTATTTTTTTTTCATTTTGTTTGTTTAAAAATGAAGTAATGTTAAAATTTTATTAGAGATAATTTAGTCATTTCATGTTAGTCAACAACTAATTTTGAAGTTATGGGCTGTGTGTTTTGTAAAATGATATATAGGGGTTCCTTGCTAATTCTTTTAATACAAGGATTTTTTCGCAAATTAGCAAAAACACAGGCGATGACTTTTTTATTTCTTTTTAATTATGTATGATTGTAATTTATTATGTTAATCTTATTGTGCTAGAATGTGTAATATATTATTAACTATACTACAGTTTAACACAATAATATTGCTATATTAATCTCTAGCACATTAATATTAACACAACAAAACTCATTATTATTGTGTAATAGAGTAATATTACTATGTTGACCGTTGAACAAATATAAACATAATAAAAAGCCAAAAGAATTAATATTATTGTGAGTGACGGTAATATTACTATAACAACAATAATATTAGTGTCAACCGCAGTAATATTATTATGTTACTCCGTGAATAACTCAAACAAACAAAAAAATCCAAAAAAAAAATAATACTGATGTGGTTGACAGCAATATTACTATAACAACAGTAATATTACCGTCAACCACAGTAATATTATTGTGTTTACAGTAATATTACAATAATAGACAGTAATATTATTACGTTACTCCGTGAATAACTCAAACAACACAAAAAGCCCAAATAAATAATAATATTGAAGTTGTTGACAGTATTATTGTGTTTACAGTTATTTTACTATCAATGACAGTAATATAATTACGTTGACTTGTCAACAAATCAAACAAAATAAAAAAAAAACAACAAAAAATAAAAAATAATAATATTACATTAATTTACTGTCATCGGCAGCACAATTACATAATGTATTGTCAACGGCAGTACAATTACGTTAATTAACTGTCATTGACAGGATAATTACGTTAATTTACTGTCAGTGACAACACAATTACGGTAAACGTTTAGCGGCGGACGTAAAAAAAAAAAAAAAAAAAAAAAAAAACCCAACCAAAAAAAAAAAAAAACTTAAGAAAACAGTAAAAAAAAGTCAACGCCGGAAACCGCCGGAAACTGGTGAAAAAATTCGAAGAAAAGAAAAGAAAAATTAAAAAAGCATAGAAAAATAAAAAAATAAAAAGTCAATGCCGGGAACCGGCGAAAAAATCCGAAAGAAAAAAAAATACCAAAAAGAAAAAACATACAAAAAAGAAAAAAAAAATTGAAAAGTCAACACCGGAATCCGGCGGCAAAAAAAAGTTTTTGAAAAAACAAAGTTTTTTGAAAAAAAAAAGTTTTGGGTCAAAATTGAATAATATGTGAAATTTGGGGTCAAATTGAGATTAAATTAAGTTAAGGATGAAATAGGAGCATATTAAAGTATGCTCGAAAAAAAAGTCAAAATTGAATTTTGTGGACAAAATGGGATTTTTGTGGACAAAATTGATTAAATTGGGGTTACAATTAAGAATTAGGTATAAAGGTTGAGGGTAATATTGGCATATACATGAATGTTTCCTTTATTTACAATAAATATTAAAGGGATGGGCTTATTACTGAAAGAGATATAGCCCCTAAACCTAGAATAATAAACATACTTGGTTGGGGACTTATCTACAAAAACCCATAAATAAAAACCATTTGACGAGTTCCTCAAAATGGCGTAGTGGTTGAACATAAACATAATTTAAATGAGGGTAAATTACTACACCAATTGGGATATGTTCAAATAATTTTAAAGCTCGCATAGTATTGGTCATTACCACATGCGCAACTTAGAAGGGGCTAGGGGCTGTTGACCCCCAAGATTTAAACAAAAAAAATATTTTTATGTATTTTG
>NW_012194890.1:929841-944100 GCF_000504015.1 Erythranthe guttata | reverse complement strand
CTAAATAACGAAAAATATCCCTACTTATGCGTAATAACAAAAAACTCTCTCTGATTAACTGGTGATCGAATTTTTTCACATAAAATGCATATAGTCTATTATACCTTAGTTTTCACACCTTTGACCTTAACACCGTTTGATCTAAGTTTGAAAACTACACAAAGAACACCCCTTCCAGTTTAAATAATTATTAAAAAAAAATTGTGACTAGCGTCGTGGACTATGTTTTTCTCGTTGTCTTGAATTTTTTATTATTTTTTTTTTTTGTTTTTTTTTTATTTTTTTTATATTTTTTAAACTGAGAGAGGTGACTTTTTAGTAATTTTCAAACTTAGATCAAACGGTGTTAAGGTCAAAGATATGAAAACTAATGTCGAAGGCCATAATGAGACAATTTTTCAAGTACAAGGGGCAAATCGATGCAATTGAGAGTAGAAGGGGGTAAAGTGCTATCGAACCAAAGTACAAAGGGACAAATCGATTCAGTCGAGAGAAGAAAGGGGTAAAGTAGTATCGAGCCAAAGTACAAGGGGGCAAATCGATGCAATTGAGAGTAGAAAGGGGTAAAGTGATATTAGTCAAAGTATAGGGGGAAAGTACAATTTACCCTCTTATATACATTATAATATATTTTCGTATAATGTGAGAAAAGGCCAAGTGGACACTAATTTATTATAACGATGACCTCTTTTAAAATAAAAATAAATAATAAGTATTATGAAAACATATATAACAATTAATTTTTTTTTATTATCATAATTGTTATATAAATACAATATAAGATATTGGAAAAGAAAAAGTCCAATCAGTTTTATTCAACTTTCCCCAAATAAATTATTTAAACAATAAAAGAATCTGAAATGTCAAACGTCGTTTCAATTTTAATAATACCGTTTTGACTTTGAACCTGATTTTGATATATTTCTATTTTGATTTTGACAAAATTCGCAACAAGAAAACTGTAGTCCTTTGGGTTAACTTTCTAATCCAACTTAAATCCGCTAGATTGGATGCCGTGTGACAAAGTTATGCATGAATGAGTCACATTTTGAATTTTAGATACCTCAATACATCAAAGTTGTGGGCATTATCCATTGATTCATGTATATCTTTCTTGTCCGACATCAAATTTTGGTGATTCAAGTTGAATTAGAAAACTAACTCAGAATACTACAGATTCTATTTTTCGGGTTTTGCAAAATTTGGAATAAAAAATGATCAAAATCACGTTTGAAGTCGAAACGGTATTATTAAAGCTCGAACGTTTGAAGTCGAAACGGTATTATTAAAGCTCGAACGACATTTATCACATCCCAAAAATAATAAATATCACCGATTTATTTGATAACTAAAATAACGACTTTTCTCCATGGATAATATCACTAACATAATATCAATAACGAGGCGAAAATAAAAATTAACTGCACGCAACAGCTTCAAACGATCGTGAAGCTAGAAAGAGGGGGAAAAAATCAATGATATTGAGCCAAAGTACAAAGTGGAAAGTGGAATTTACCCTCTAAATAATGTACATTGTAATATATTTTCGTATAATGTGAGAAAAGGCACAAGTGGCCACTAGTTTATTATAACGATGACCTCTTTTAAAAATAAAAATAAATAATAAGTTATGAAAACATATATAACAATTTCTTTTTATTATCATAATTGTTATATAAATACAATATAAGATATTGGAAAAGAAAAAGTCCAATCAATTTTATTCAACTTTCACCAAATAAATTATTTTTGTCGATAATATAATAAATATCACCGATTTATTTGATAACTAAAATAACGAATTTTCTCCATGGATAATATCACTAACGTAATATCAATAACGAGGCGAAAATAAAAATTAACACAGCTTTAAAAAGAGGAAAAAAAAAAATCAATGATGGCCAACCGCTGGTTAACCGATGAAATTGAGGTAAAAATAGGGTTTCAAATTACGAATTGGATGTAAATGAAGTGTATTTAAATAACGAAAATCATACTCAGACAAGAAAAATAATAATCATACTGATACACAAACGAATAATTATATGCTACACCTGATTATTTACACACACATCCATGTGTATACGTGCTAAAAGCGAGCCGTGTCGGTAACAAATTGATTGGGGCATGTGGCTGACTTGGATGTGTTGATCAGCGTTGTCAATTTTTAATATTCAAACCGCTTTTTTTTTTTTTATTAATATGAAAATCATAGTAGGAAAAAAGAAAAAAACAGTATAAGACAATAATCATCTCTGAATTTCTCAAACAAACTCATAAATAAGAAAGAGGAAGCCCTTTCTTCTTCCTCTTTCAGACATCCTCAATTATTGCAAGTTCCATCGTTAAATATTAGGGCCAATGTGAAAAGAAGGCCTCAACCTATGATCAAAGCCAACATATTCAAGAAACACTTGGAATATTCAACCATACTCAACAAATTGGATGACTTCATATCCACATTTCTCGACCCATCGCCCCTCTGCCCGAGCATCGATCCCGAACACAGTATGTCGGGATACTTTGCTCCCGTGGAAGAGCTTCCCCCCACCGCATGTACTGAGGTTGCGGTGGAGGGGGGCGGCGGCCCCCTTCCCAGCTGCCTGGACGGGGCCTACATCCGCAACGGCCCCAACCCTCAGTTCGTCGTCACAGAGGGCCGCCGCCGACCGTATCACTTATTCGACGGCGACGGAATGCTCCACATGATCAGAATATCCGGCCGCAAAGCCACCACGTGTTGGGTTATTTTAATAAAAACAATATATTTTATTATAAATTATAATAATGACTTTGACCACTTTTATGAGGGTCATAAGACCACTATTTTGAAACCTTCAAAGTCATTATTTTCCTACATAAAATACCATAATTTCTATATTAAATTGAGGTTTTATGGGGGTTATATTATATATTATATAAAGGGGATATTGTGGCTTTACATGGAGTAGAGTGAAGAGAAAAAGAAACACTTTTCATCTATACTATATACATATATTTTGAGCTCTTGTTGTGTGTCGGGTGTAAGCTTCTACTTCACTCGAACGTGCAATTTCGGTGAAGTTACAGCGGAGAGATAGGCTGGGCTGTTGTATCCCATAGGCGACACGATCGGAACCTTTTTGCACCTCATTAGAGAAGGGGTCGTGAAATTCGTCTTAAGAGAGCGACCTAGTCCGCGCCTCACCTTGCCTATCTCCATATTATTGTGGTTTTTTTATTGCAGCAACTTGTTACCTATAAAATTAGAGAACAAATGGAGTCCAAGCCTCATCCACAAAGTTCCGTGATCAATCGTCAAATTGCAGCCGTGGTTCCAACAATTTAAGACGAATTTTTTATCCCATGAAGATGAGTTTTGACGATGATCCAAAAGAGAACCATTGATGATGAAAAGGGAGATAATTCATTTTATTTTATTAATATCTTGTGTTGACGAAATAAAATTAATGATCTTATTTTTTGTTGTAGGTGAATCTATTAACAATTCACGAATTTATACTTTGAGGTCAGTTTCGGACCTGCTAATATCCGAATTTGAGAATGTGTAAAACACGAAAGCTGTAGGCATTTCTGTTGGCTATTCGAAACATCTTGAATAACTGAAATCGGACATCGAACGAGAGAGATATGCCCCAAATACTGAGCACTGCTGCAGCTGCCAAATTATGCGCGTTTTTGAGGTATCGAAAAAAAATTGATAGTTGAGAATTATCAAATCTGGTATGTTATTCTTTTATAATACTAATTATGATTTTTTGCAATTGAGTAATAATGTTGCATGATAAATGTGTGATGAACAATAGTAGGAAACTTTAATATGATTGATGATCATAAATAATTTGAGATTAGATGAGTATAAACATGTGCATTCGTGCCTCTATGTTGGGCATGTTGTTATTAATTTATTATCATTATTATTATATTATATTCTTGGAATTGGATGAGTATATAATTGCAACACCGTATGTATTCATACATCGGACCTATTATCATAAGTGAATGCAATCTGCATATGTGCATGCCAACATGAGTTTAAAATTTGGTTCATTCAACTTGTACGTTTGGCTTTTGAGTATGTTGTTCTTCAGTGAAACATTTTGCTTCTATTAGAATTCTGAAGGATTATTATTTACTTGAACGTTGAGAATTGATTACATATTCAATTAGTATTAAGAATTCATAATTGGGTATTAATGTTTTTTTGTATTGAGAGCCGAGAGCCTCACATGACACAGCCGTTATATAGTGAAACTAAATGCATGTTTTGACTGTGTTAATATATTTGAAGCATTAACGTAACGTTCATATACATATAGCAATGCATGTATAGAAGTTTACAAGCTGTTGCTGCAATTTATGATATATTCAATATAGATAAAGCATGTTTTGTACAGAAAAAAGGAAAATATAAGATTTAACTTTGCATGTGCTTATCTCTTGAAAATGGGAATTACAAAAATGTGAGCTTGCTAAATTGCCGCTGATTCGTAAAGAATAATTTTGTTTAGTCATGACATACTTTTTATATGAAAATAATTTATTTAAATTGAGAAATAGTGGGGGTATTATAGTTTTCTCTAATTGTGAAAATGAGCATGATATTTAGAGCATGATCATATGATTAAATATTTTATGTATTGTTTAAATATTGAGAAATAGTGGGGGTTTTAGAGTCTACCTATATGAGCATGTTTTAATTGACTTTAATGTGGTCTATGCTCAATTGCTCATTTTATGATCGTAAATTGTTTATAGTCATATTGTGATACATTTTGCTTTATTTGCAATCTTGAATGTGCAAGCAATTAGCAAAGGCCTAATTTTGCATATATGTGACATAGATGTTATTTAGAAAGGCCTAAAAGTGGATATTGATTTGTGAAAATAAATTTGTGATTTGTGATGGGTGAAGTAAAACGTTTTTGAAAGTTTTCAATATTGTTGGTTATTGAAAATTTAAATAAGAGGAAAACTATTCTTATTTGAGTGCATGTTTTCCTTGTGTGAATGAGATATATATTGATAATTTAAAAGTCAAAATTCATATCAATTTTGATTTATTGTTTTGACATTAGCCTATGAAGAGGCCGGGTTATATCGAATGTGATATATAAAATCCTAGTGAGAATAAATCAAATGCTTTGTGCTTTGATAAATATGATTGAGAATAAATCAAATGCTCTGTGCTTTGATAAATATGATTGAGAATAAATCAAATGCTTTGTGCTTTGATAAATATGATTGAGAATAAATCAAATGCTTTGTCCTTTGATAAATGAGATTGAAAAACTGCAGTTGGCAAATTGCGAGAATCTTTTAATGGAATCCGGAACCATTAAAAGAAAATACAGTACTGTGAATCTATGTGAAAATTCACGTGAAAATTTATGTGAAATTATATGAGAAATGGTTAAGAAACCATAAAGTCTATGGGACTAAAATTGTGAAATTATATTTCACATTATTTCAGAAATAATCTGAAATGCATTGAGGGGGATTGGGTTAAAGCCTAATATATTTTGTAAAGTTGTTGATGAGGATACTACCGCCTAGGGGCTAGAGATCCTACGAACTAGGCGAAGAAAAACGAATCTGAAAGCAACTTGATTGAGATAAAAGTGCACACTTTTATTATCCATCCCTATGGTGCGTGTGCACTAATAAAGCTCGTAACGAATTGTGAGGTTGAGACTTTGATCTCTTAATGATTTCTATAGCCCGAATGGGTGGGGTGTTGGAGTTACGTAAACATCCTTGATAGAATTCACCTTGTGAGTGTGGAAGTGGGGCCGCTTCCTATGGGAATTATAGGCTGTTCTCTAGAGCTCTCACGAGAAATGGGGTAAAGCACATGGCCGTTAAACGTGCTGGCTTTAGAAGCTTCGATCGGGACACTTTGAGTATTATGTGTGCAATATGATTCTACGTGCCCCAAGGGTCATTGTTTCAAGGCTAAGTCCACTTTGATTCTAGTACGGGAAACATATTATACTAAGTGAAGGTTTCAAGGCATTGCTCACTTTCATTATGCATAATATTCCGCAAGAGCTCAAGTATATTTATATTCTTATTTTTATTAAAATAAGTGGGGGATTGTTGGGTTATTTTAATAAAAACAATATATTTTATTATAAATTATAATAATGACTTTGACCACTTTTATGAGGGTCATTAGACCACTATTTTGAAACCTTCAAAGTCATTATTTTCCTACATAAAATACCATAATTTCTATATTAAATTGAGGTTTTATGGGGGTTATATTATATATTATATAAAGGGGATATTGTGGCTTTACATGGAGTAGAGTGAAGAGAAAAAGAAACACTTTTCATCTATACTATATACATATATTTTGAGCTCTTGTTGTGTGTCGGGTGTAAGCTTCTACTTCACTCGAACGTGCAATTTCGGTGAAGTTACAGCGGAGAGATAGGCTGGGCTGTTGTATCCCATAGGCGACACGATCGGAACCTTTTTGCACCTCATTAGAGAAGGGGTCGTGAAATTCGTCTTAAGAGAGCGACCTAGTCCGCGCCTCACCTTGCCTATCTCCATATTATTGTGGTTTTTTTATTGCAGCAACTTGTTACCTATAAAATTAGAGAACAAATGGAGTCCAAGCCTCATCCACAAAGTTCCGTGATCAATCGTCAAATTGCAGCCGTGGTTCCAACACCACGTTCTGCAGCCGCTACGTCAAGACGCACAAGCACACGGTTGAGCGTGAAAACGGGTCCCCCTTTGTTCCTAGTCCTTTCTCCTCCTTCAACGGCATCGCATCTTCCATATCGAGATGCATGCTCACCGCCGCACGTGTGCTGATGGGGCAGTTCGATCCGCTGAACAAGGGCTTCGGAGCCGCCAACACCAGCGTTGCTCTATTGCCTGGCGGCGCCAAAAAACTTGTTGGTCGAAAACCTACACGCAAGTGCACGTATCGTACAAGTAATATAGTGGACAAAAAGTCCGGATATCGAACCCACAGGGAATATTTAATTATCTAATCCTAGACGCTAAATCCTACCAATTATTATCAAGCCCACCCTACACAGTCGAATTTTTAGAGAGAATTAACTAAATTAAATTAAAAGGCAAATTAAAACGACAAAGCAAGAAAGCAAATTAAACACGAAGATTTATCAGAGTAAACGAGCCCAGGATTTTATTCTTCCCCCTATGTGATTATTATTCCCCCAATTCCTTCAATTATGCAATCAATTAACCCGGATTATTAACCTGAGATGCTAAAATAATCATAACCCGCTTCCGCGTGTATTACGATTCTAATACTCTAGATTCAATTACTATATTCCTATGCAATTAATTCTAGAACACAGCATTAAGCACAAATCTCAATAATGGCTACCTAAGAGATTAACTATATTCCTATGTTAATACCACAAAGGCTCTTCTACCACAGTTCTAATTATTAACCCGATCTTCCGATTCATGCGATTAACAATAACATAAAAGCACATAAGTTGATCAAGTTCATGCACTTAATAAAACAAGTAGAAGAAATAATCCGGAATTAAAACTTGCATAAACTCATAGAATTGGGTTCATAAATCCCACATAGGGTTCCAAATAAAATCCTAGAAAAAGAAAATTAGCTACTCATGATTAAAGGAAAAACACAAATAAAATAAGTCATAAACGATAAATCTATGCTTAGAGTCTTCGAATTCTTCGTCTTCGTTATTGCTTTGTTGCTCTCCAAATTGCGTAAAAAGGATCCTCAATTGTGTGCTTGGATTGGTCTTATATAGGGTGAAGAACTTAGGGAAGAAGGCAGTTTCCTTGTGCAATTAAAATCCCTTTACTGCGCCACCTCGACCATCCGGATGGCTGTGTGAGATTTACGCCTGAAATCCGCACGGCCGCGCGGTCTTCAATTCTTCAGAAATCTGATTTTTTCACTTTTGGCCCACTTTTTCTCCGAATTTGCAGTTTTCACCCCATAAGTTGCCAATTCTTCAATTTGCACCTAAAATACAATAAATCAACTTTTTAAGCACCAATTATCATTAAAACACACCAAAAGCTCAAATAAAAAGATACGATAAAGTGTAAAAATATACACTTAACACACCCCCAAACTTGAACTTTTGCTTGTCCTCAAGCAAAATCTACTGATAAGCAAATAACACAACTATTACATCTCATCACATAGATCAATGATCAACTTTACGTTTTCAGAACTTGTAATTATAATGAAAATTCTTATACATTCGCAAGCTCAAAATTCAACAACACTTAGTCACTCACCATTACCAAAAACCACAATTCATACAATTGCTTCAAGCATCCAATATTTGCAAATTAAAGATAGAAAGAATTTATACTTACATGCATATGCTTGACTCCAAATACTCACCAAATTATTCTACTCTACTAATATCGAACATTAAGCTATTGGGATCATTGGGGCTTGTGGCTTTCAATTGTTAGGCTCTTTGGTTCGAGGTAGGAAATATGGGTCTATGTGGCTATTTTTCTTGAATTTAGGTGATTACGCCAACGGACGGCCGTCCGAGATTTGAGCCCTAATTCCGCACGGCCGCGCCAAACTGCAATTTTGTCCAGTAGCTGCTCCAAAATCTCACACGGCCGTGTGAGATTCATGCCGTTTTCTTGCACGGCCGTGTGAATAATTGCAATTAGGTCCCTGCAAAATAAAAACTTCATATTAGTGCCCCTGAAACTTTTTTTTTTTTTTTTTTTTTTTTTTACGGACGGCCGACTCGACCCTCGATCACGTTTTCGACCCTGAAAAGTAAAATTCAAATAATAAATTAGAATGCATGCTTATGATATTCAAAACGAAACGAAAAATTAAATAAAAATACGAAAAACAATAAAGCTCGGGTTGCCTCCCGAGAAGCGCTAAGTTTAAAGTCTTCAGCCGGACGTTGCTTCTTTAATTTCAAGCAAAAGTGACCGAAGTCACTTGGCAATCTTCACTTGCTTCCCAATACGGTTTGAGCCGGCTCCGTTTCACGTTGAACGTACGATTTGAATCTCGCTCCTTTATTTTGACCACCTCGTGAGGAAGAATTTCTTGGACAATACACGGCCGCGACCACTTTGATTTGCGCTTCCTTGGAAATAACCAAAGACGGGATTTGCACAATAACACTAATTGTCCTTTGTGCAATTCCTTTTTGATTTTCTCCTTAGGACCACAATAGCTTGACTCATCCTTCTTTCGTGACTTGCTCGAGCCTTTGGTTGGCAACATCTTCCTTGCATTCTCATCGTCGTTAAGACCTCGACTCGCATGACTTTCTCTCGGAGGATTTAAAAGTGAGTCCATGAAATAAACTTGCTCCGTCCGATTCCCGTTTCTTCCATCATCCCCTGCACTCAAAGATACTTTCCCATTGTCCAAGTTCAAAACATCAAATTTTTCATGAGTTGTAAAATCCATAAGCTCAATAGCGAAACAATCATTATTATCACATGGATTTTTATTAGCACTAAAAACATTGAATTTGATTGTTTGATCATGCACAGTCATTGTAAGATCACCACTAGCACAATCAATTAGCGTTTTCGACGTGGCTAAAAACGGTCTCCCTACGATAAGAGGTATCTCCCTATCCTCATCTATATCAAGTATAACGAAATCGACAGGGAAGATAAATTTATTGACTTTCACTAGCACATTCTCTAAAATACCTTTTGGGTAAACTAAAGATCTATCGGCTAATTGAAGAGTTATAGCCGTCGGTTCAATTTCTCCTAACCCAAGATTTTTAAAAGTAGAGTACGGCATAAGATTAATGCTAGCACCTAAATCAATGAGCGATCTAAAATTTTTACCTCCTATAGTACAAGGAATAGTAAACTTACCTGGATCGCCGAGTTTTTGCGGAAGAGGCCGAGTAAGAATTGCACTAATTTGCTCCGTGAGTTGGATCATCTCGTTCCCTTGCAATTTCTTACTTTTCTTCACGAGGTCCTTGAGGAACTTTACCCACTTTGGCATCTTTTGAAGTGCTTCAATGAAAGGAATATTTATGCGAATTTCCTTCAACTTGTCCAAAAATCTTTGATATTCGGCATCGAGCTTCTTCTTTATAAACTTTTGAGGATAAGGAATTGGAGGGACTTGTGAAGGCACCGCTGATGGTGGCTCTTCATGAGTTGATTCTTTTTCCTCATTCACTTTCGGCTTCTCAATTACCGTGTTTCTCTTCTTCTCTTTTCGTGGGGCTTCCTCCAATTTCTTACCGTTCTTCAAGGTGACTGCTTGGCACGTCTCGACCTCGATCTTTTTTGTAAGCAATCGTTGTGGATATGGGATTGGCTCGACCCATTCGGCTACAGTGACTTGCGGCTTGATTTGAATTTCCTCCCTTTTTTCGCTCTTGACATCGATAGCTTGGCACGTCTCGAACTTTTTATTTCCAGGATCTTCCGTATTCGATGGCAATGCTCCCGGCGGGCGGTTCTCTTGCTTCAAAGCGAACTGAGCGAATTGATTTTCCAAATTCCGCAGCGAGGCTTGGGTAGCGGTCATGAATTGGGCCAAAATCTCCTCCGTGCTTGATTTTTGGGCCGGTGGATTGTTGCCTTGATAGCTTTGTTGAGGAGGGGCTTGATTTTGGAATTGACCTTGAGGTCTTTGATATCCTTGGCCTTGTTGATTTCCTCCATATTGCCCTTGTGATCTCCACCCTTGATTTTGGAATTGGCGAGGCGCGTTATTGACGTAATTGAGCGACTCCACATCGTGTTGGCATTGGAGCGTGTAGTGATTTCCACCGCAAATTTCACAACATGGAGAATCAATTGCTTGGACTTGTTGTGGTGGACTTGCTTTGATGTGTTGCAGAAGGATTTGATTTTGTTGAGCAATTTGGGTCACTTGAGCTTGAAGGGCCGTAATTGCATCTAACTCCAACACTCCGGGAACTTTCTTGGATCCACTAACCGTCCTCTCGCTTGACTTGGCAAACCGATTTTGCGTAATTTGATCTAACATGATAAATGCATCCGGTATCGATTGACTCATAAAATTCCCCCCGGTTGATGCATTTAAGACCGTTCGTGCATTCTCGTTAATCCCTTGGTAGAAGATGTGGATTTGCCACCATTGTTCGACTCCATGTGTTGGACACTGCCTCAAAAGAGTTTTAAATCTCTCCCATGCCTCGTATAATTGCTCGCCTTGCTCTTGGAAAAAAATATGAATTTCTCGTCGAATTCTATCGTCCTTCTCGGGTGAGCTATAAACCTTCATGAAAAGGTTGAGGAGTTGAGGCCACGACGAGATAGAGTGGGGAGCTTGGGACATCAACCATTGGCGAGCTCTTCCTTGTAAGGAGTGTTTGAAGAGAATTAATTGAAGCGCCTCTTGGGAAACGCCGTTTTGACGGTGGGAATTACAGGTATCTTGAAAATTGACAATGTGAAGATGGGGATCTTCACCTGCCAACCCACTGAATAGCCCGTTATTTTGGAGCATCGTCAAAAGGCCTTGCTTGATCTCAAAATTGTGCGACTCAATGGGTGGATATTGGATGCTAGGGCGGAATCCGTCATGAGTCGGGATTATGTAATCTTGAAGTGCCCGTGGCCTAACTGCTGGCTGTACTGGAAGTTGAGGGGGTGGGTCTTGGACTTGGTTTCCGTTGGCCCCGAGTAAATTACCCGCTGCTCTGCGTTCTTCGTCCTCCATTATATTGTTTGCGCGTTGAAGTCTCCTAGCGGCTCGAAAAGTACGTTCGATTTCGGGATCAAACGGTTCTCTAGCAAGATCGAGTCTCCTGTGCATACAAGGTACCTAAAACAAAAAATAAAATAAAACAAAAATTAAATGGGTGAATCGTGAAAATTGTTCAAATCTAGAGCTAGAATAAAATAAATAATTAAAATAATTCCCCGGCAACGGCGCCAAAAAACTTGTTGGTCGAAAACCTACACGCAAGTGCACGTATCGTACAAGTAATATAGTGGACAAAAAGTCCGGATATCGAACCCACAGGGAATATTTAATTATCTAATCCTAGACGCTAATTCCTACCAATTATTATCAAGCCCACCCTACACAGTCGAATTTTTAGAGAGAATTAACTAAATTAAATTAAAAGGCAAATTAAAACGACAAAGCAAGAAAGCATATTAAACACGAAGATTTATCAGAGTAAACGAGCCCAGGATTTTATTCTTCCCCCTATGTGATTATTATTCCCCCAATTCCTTCAATTATGCAATCAATTAACCCGGATTATTAACCTGAGATGCTAAAATAATCATAACCCGTTTCCGCGTGTATTACGATTCTAATACTCTAGATTCAATTACTATATTACTATGCAATTAATTCTAGAACACAGCATTAAGCACAAATCTCAATAATGGCTACCTAAGAGATTAACTATATTCCTATGTTAATACCACAAAGGCTCTTCTACCACAGTTCTAATTATTAACCCGATCTTCCGATTCATGCGATTAACAATAACATAAAAGCACATAAGTTGATCAAGTTCATGCACTTAATAAAACAAGTAGAAGAAATAATCCGGAATTAAAACTTGCATAAACTCATAGAATTGGGTTCATAAATCCCACATAGGGTTCCAAATAAAATCCTAGAAAAAGAAAATTAGCTACTCATGATTAAAGGAAAAACACAAATAAAATAAGTCATAAACGATAAATCTATGCTTAGAGTCTTCGAATTCTTCGTTTTCGTTATTGCTTTGTTGCTCTCCAAATTGCGTAAAAAGGATCCTCAATTGTGTGCTTGGATTGGTCTTATATAGGGTGAAGAACTTAGGGAAGAAGGCAGTTTCCTTGTGCAATTAAAATCCCTTTACTGCGCCACCTCGACCATCCGGACGGCCGTGTGAGATTTACGCCTGAAATCCGCAAGGCCGCGCGGTCTTCAATTCTTCAGAAATCTGATTTTTTCACTTTTGGCCCACTTTTTCTCCGAATTTGCAGTTTTCACCCCATAAGTTGCCAATTCTTCAATTTGCACCTAAAATACAATAAATCAACTTTTTAAGCACCAATTATCATTAAAACACACCAAAAGCTCAAATAAAAAGATACGATAAAGTGTAAAAATATACACTTAACAGCGGCGCCAACCTCTTTGCTCTGTCCGAGTGCGATCTACCGTACGAAATAAAAGTGACGGAAAACGGAGATATAGTAACCCTCGGCCGCCATGATTTTCACAACAACATCCGGCCGTTATTATTCTTCAATATGCATGACAGCACATCCGAAGGTCGACGTAAAAACCGGAGAAACGTTCGCTTACCGATACAACATTACGCGTCCGTTCTTGACGATTTTCAGAATCGACCCCGAGGGGAGAAAGCAAAAGGACGTGCATGTACACTCCTTGAAAGGGTGCACGATTATTCACGACTTTTCCGTGACGGAGAATTTCTGCGTATTCGTAGACACGCAGATCGTGGTGAACCCTTTGTCGGTTTTGAGACCGCCGGTGGGGGTCGATCGGGCAAAGGTGCCTCGGGTAGGGGTGATCGGAAAATATGCGGAGGACGACAGCGGAATGTGGTGGATGGAGGCGCCGGGGTTGAACATGTTCCACAGTGTGAATGCATGGGAAGAAGAAGGCGGCGGCGGCACCACCATCGTGGCGGTGGTTTCGAATGCTTTACGAGTTGAGGAGTTGTTTGAGAGCATTGGTTTGGCGCAACTGAGATTGGAGAAGATCACCATTGATGTCAACTCCCACACGGTGCATAGGCAACCCTTGTCCACTAAATTTCTTGATTTTGGAGTTATCAATCCAGCATATGCTGCTAGGAAAAACAGGTGTGTTCGTGTGTCTCACTCGCGCGCGGGTTCTCCGATTTTTCTTCATTTTTTGTTCTGTTAAATGACAGAATTGCCCCTACCATCTTTTTTTTTTTGTTTTTTTTTTCTGTTTTTTTTTTGAATAATTTTATACTAGTTTTTGCATTTTCTCTGTTTTAAATTTATTAAATTATAAATAATTATAAATAAATATTTGGTACTTACAAAAATATGAAATAATGAAATACATAATATGTTTTTTTTAGAAAATTACAATTCAGTCCCCTGGCTTATTTTATTAAGTTTTTCAAACTTCAATTTGGTCCCCTAATTTTTTTCGCAGAAACACGGTACTTCGGTCCATTTACAACCGGTCAATGGAGAAAAGTTAACTGAGTCGAGTATGCTACTAAAAATAAATACATGGGGGGTTTTTACTAATTTTTTTTTATGACATAAGGAAAA
>NW_012194890.1:889952-921508 GCF_000504015.1 Erythranthe guttata | reverse complement strand
TATGGCGGCATGTCTTTTTATATATATATATATATATATATATATATATATATATATATATATATATATATATATATATATATATATATATATATATTGTTAGAGTAGGTGACCAACAAGCCAACATGTGGCTGTGGTCTTTCGTATTTATTATTGTAATAAACGAACCTTTATTCGTATTAATGATAAAACTCATTGGCATTCTATATCTTTGTCCCTTTGTCACAAGCATAGGTATAGTCCTTACAGTTATTACAAGTACTAGTAATTGATCGTTAGGATCGTGAGATATTTACTTAAGTATTATAACTGTTAAACATGTTCCTAGTCGAAGGGTTACGCCACTAATGAGGATATCGGCCTTTCCCATTAAGACTAGCACTTAGTGTATGTGTACTGCATCTCATCAGTAAACGGTATTGTGATATCGGCATGCATAAGTGGGTGCTCGTAAGTTGACGAGTTCACTGAACTCCCTCACCCTAGAAATCTCTAAGTGGTTCCCAATAATCGAGTAGAGATATCTATGGTATAGTTGTACACCATTAGTCCTTATGACCTAGACATCACCGTGACTTCACTAGAGGACCAGCTGTATCGTGACCTGTCCCTGAGTTCCACCGAGGACCATCCCAAGGGCCAGTGTTCGTGCAGTCCGAAATCTAGTGGGAGGTCTGTGCATTGTAGTCGGGGATTCGATCGCTAGAATAGTCTTGGATGTCCTGTGTGTTCTGAAAGTTTGTAATCATTCTAAGTCTCTGGCCAGAGCTGACTAAGTGATGATTAGAGAATTCGATTCTCTAGGTCATGCACGTAAGGATTACAACACTTAGAACGATCGCACCGTCATCGAACATATAAAGAGGTCTCGATGAACCAATGCCTCTAGTTCGATCGGGACATATGAATCGAAGGGACCGTACTGTACGTTAACTATATCTGAAGGTTCTTGCAGGCACTTCATTTGTATCTAGGGAATCATGACGCGTAGTTGCTAGACGCCAATCTTGATTCGTTGGGTGATTAAGGTGAAACGAGCTTCATCTTAATCGTAACTCGAAGGGGACGAGTTTTGACCACAAAGGGTTGTGGGCCCACGGCTAGCTTACACCTGAACCATCGAGGGTCACACTGCTCGTGCACATGAGATCTTTGAATAAACGGTCAGAGATAAAATAGTTTATCTTTGCATGATTGGAAGTCAATATGATTGAGTCCAACATTCATAATTTGGAATTATGAATGAGAATAAGAAAAGGAAAAGAATAGGCGAACGTGTTAGTGAACTTTCTAAATCGGGAAGTTTCCAAATTTAGAAAGTGCACTGAACTAGGGTTTCCACTTTTGGAAAGTTGGAAAATGAGAGATGGCACTCGTAATGACGAGGAAGTTATAATGAATCCGAAAATGTAATCGTTGCAATTTTTCGGTCATTGAATTAAGAGAGACGAGCAAGTAAAGATACTAACGGACTTAAGCTGTTGGGCCCGGTCCAACTTAAGCCCGTTAGGGTTTTATGCAAGGGACTATAAAAACTTGATTTATAGGCCTTGCAAAAACACACAAGACCTAATCAAACCCTAGCCGCTCACACACACTCTCTCTCGGCCCTCTCTCCTCGGCCACCGCGCCGCCGTCGCCGGAGCTTCACCGGAATCGGCCATTCCTTGGCCGATTGTTTCGGTATTGTTTTTCCTTCTCTTTTTCTTCCGTTTTATTCTAACTACTTCGTGTCTAGTGCCACGTTTTAGTAGATCGAAGTATACGAGGTGAAATCCAAGAGGAGGAAGATCGTAGATCGAAGAATCGAGGAGCAACGCACGAGCCGAAGCTGCACGCTGCCCCACGCGCCGCCCCGAAGCCGCGCGTATACCCCACGCGCCGCCGTGACCTCACGCGCCGCTGCTGCCGTTGCACTGTTGCTGCCCCGATTCTACGGATTGGTTTCCGTAGCAATCTTGACGTATTGAACGCTCCTACCTCACGCGTCAAGAGGTAAATCTACGAAACCCTAGTTTCGTTTCCGATTAGGTTTAGACTATGATTTCATGTTTGTTTCGTATGATTTTATGTGATTATGTGTAATCGTTTTAAATCATCACAAGCATGTTATTTGGTTTAAACGCGAGCATGTTAATTGATTTAAATTCGGTTAAATTTATTAGCATGTATGTTGTTTTTAATTTCGCTGGAAGCGCAAAGGTACGCAATTAATTGATTTAATTTGTCGGGCATGTACATATGTGATTTAAAGTCGTTTAATTCGCATAAAATTATTGTTTTCCGCTGCGTATGCGTGCCCGAAACCCAACAGTGGTATCAGAGCTCGTTGCGCAATTAATTGCGTTCGTTGTATAATATGCTATGATTTTATGCATGTTCGATTTATTGAAGTAGTGGTTGTCGTATTATGTAATTGGGAGTTTTCGTAAGTTTAAAATATTTTTGAAATATTGTTTAGAGTTTTTCCAGCTTTAAAATTGTTTAAAATTGGAAAATCGGATCTGAAATTGTTTTTAAAATGTCGGTTTTTAATTGTTCGGATCGAACCGGTCGAACCGGCCGGTTCGATGGTTGTGCGTGATCCAATCGACTGAATCCTAGTGGATTCGGGTCGGTCAGACCGGTTCTCGGTCCGACTGACCCGACCCACTGATTTGGGTCAATTGGACCGGGCAGAACCGGACCGTTTCGGTCCGAACCGGTCAGACCGGTCGGCCGAACCGGTTCACTGAAAATAAAAAAAAAAAAAAAAAAAAAAATTATTTCAGATTTCTAAAATTAAACTTAAAACAAATTGATTTTAATTTTTGGAAAATTATTTTCAATTAATCCCAATTAGATAATTGGATCGACAATCATCTATTTTAGTAAATAGGTGTTAGATTAATTAATTAATTTAAATTGTTAAATTGATTTCAATTAATAGAACACATATATAATATTGATTATAAATTCAACTTAATTAGTAGTACCTCAACATTATATGAATGATTTATGCTAGTTGAGGTTCTATAATTATTTTGAAAACCCGATAATTAATTAATGTAATTAATTATATAGTTAGGTCGTATGTTCCTCTTAGGACAATATGCGTTTCCATATACCTTTAGAGAACATAGATGTAGGAATCACATAGACCAATCCAAAACCTTCTGATGAGATAAAACTTTTAATAAAAATCCCTCATTCTTAATCTAATTGAGAATCATTTCAAGCTATAAAGAATGACCCAATCTGTTGAGTTATTTCTTTCCTTCTGCCAACGGTTGGATTATGTGTAGCCCTTTGCTGTAGTGCACTAAGCCGTGTTAGCGGGGAGTGCTATGGTAGAGTAAGCTGTAATTCAATTGACATAACGATGAAGGTAGCCATAGAAAAGGGTTATGTTGGATTAACGTGGTCGGCTAGATTAACTAGGGACTGCATTAGTTTGGCATAATCAAGTTCTATGAGCATCTTTGATTGGTAGGTTAGACTTGACACACGACGATTTTGATATTCGCGAGATTAACTTAGGTCATTATCAAGTGTGAGGAAAATTAATTTAGGGTCATATTGTGGATATGATTGATTGTGATCTACCTTTGGGCAAATATAATCGGGCTAGATTAACTACGGGTTATATTTGTCTATTGGACCTAAAGCCCATTAAGAAAAATCAGTTTTCTCGTTTGTCTACTAGAGGGAAGTGGAACTCGATAAAATTAGTGGGAGAACAATTAAATA
Source organism: Erythranthe guttata (assembly GCF_000504015.1). The sequence continues at coordinate 917,779 of NW_012194890.1, read as the reverse complement.
ACACAAGTCCAAACATTTAATTGTAACAATCATTTAACGCGAATCTCTAATAATCCTCTTCTCTAAATGTCTCAGATAATCATGTCTAAGAATCCCATAATGTCAATGCTCGACAATAAACTCAATGGCCCTAATTACCTAGATTGGTTGCGTAGTCTTAAGCTTGTGCTAACCGTTGAGGGGCGTCTCTATGTTTTGAACGAGAGACTTCCCGCCACTAAACCTGCCACAGCGACTGGTGCTGAAAAGGAAACTTATGAAGCTTGGAAGAAAGATGACACACATGCTAGGTGCTATATGATAGCCGCCATGGAGCCCGCGCTTGCGAGGAAATATGAGTCTCACATGCATGCTTTCGATATAAAGGCTCATCTCGATAGCATGTATAGTGAGAATATTAGGGCATCGAGGTACATTGCTACAAAGGAGTTGATCACAGCGAGACTGCGCGAAGGGACTTCGGTCCACGAGCACTGTCTCAAAATGATCACTCTCCTTGAAAAGCTAGTGCATCTCGATGTCACCCTCCCGGCCGAGCTCTCGTTGGATTTGATCCTGTTGTCTCTTCCTAGTTCCTATGAATTGTTTATAGTGAACTTCAACATGAACAAACTAGATCCTCCCTTGGATTAGTTAATGAACATGTTGGTCAGTTTCGAGTCCACCATTAAGAAAGAGAAGTCTGTTCTCATTGTTGTTACTTCTAGAAAGAAGAGTTCTTCCTAAAAGAAGAAAAATGAAAGAGTTCCCTTTCCAAACAGCAAGTTCGAAGTGGGTGAAGGTAGTGGGGGCCCCTAAGGCGAAATTCAGCAAAACGTAAGGAGATAGGTCAAAACCCCGCACAACTTTGGCACGCTAGATTAGGTCATGTCTCTTTAAGAAGGATGAACGATTTTGTTAGTGAAGGACTGTTCTCTTTGGAGGACGTGAAATCACTACAAATTTGTGAATCTTGCCTTAAAGGAAAAATGACCAAGTCACCCTACAAAGGGAAAATGGAACGAGCCGAGGGTCTTTTGGATTTGATCCATACAGACGTATGTGGTCCACTAAGTGTTAGTGCGAAGGGTGGATATAACTACTTCGCTACCTTTACCGACGATTATTCTAGGTATGGGTATGTGTACTTACTTGATGAAGTACAAGTCTGAAACATTTGAAAGGTTCAAAGATTTTAGACACGAAGTGGAAAAGCAACTCGGACGAAGTATTAAGAAGCTGCGATCCGATCGTGGTGGAGAATACTTGAGCATCGAGTTCATTGACTATCTAAAAGAAAATGGGATACAATCCCAATGGACTCCACCGGGAACTCCTCAACTTAATGGAGTCTCCGAACGTCGGAATCGAACCTTATTAGATATGGTTCGATCAATGATGGGGTTCACAAACTTACCGGCATATTTGTGGGGTCATGCACTCCGTACTGCCGCGTATTTGCTGAATAGAGTTAACACCAAAGCAGTTAAATCCACACCTTATGAACTTTGGCATTCCCGGAAACCCAATTACAAACATATTAGGATATGGGGTTGTCCCGCTTATGTGAAGCGATTAGTGGGAGATAAGTTGGATAGTAAATCCGACTTGTGCTATTTTGTGGGGTATCCCGAAGACTCGATGGGATACGAGTTCTACTATGTCAAAGAAGCAAAGACGTTTGTTTCGAGAAATGCCACCTTTTTGGAAAGGGAGTTTCTATCCGATAGAAAGGGCAGCATGATAGAACTTGAAGTAATTCAAGTACCACAAAGTGAAGTTCAAACACAAGAACAAGTAATCGAACCAATACAACAAACCACTGATATACCTCCTGAACCCACGGTACGTAGATCCGAAAGAGTTCGGAAATTGCCGGATAGGTTATTCCTCCTCGAAAATGATGAAGATCATGTTGATCTTGGACGAGATCCAAGAACATACAATGAGGCCGTATCGGATGCGGACATGGGACATTGGCTAACTGCCATGAAATCCGAAATGGACTCCATGTACTCCAACAAGGTATGGACCTTGGTAGATCCACCCAAAGGAATTGTTCCTATAGGCTGCAAGTGGATCTATAAGAAGAAAATTGGAGTTGATGGAAATGTATCGACCTATAAAGCTAGATTGGTAGCAAAAGGATACACTCAAAGGCAAGGTGTTGACTATGAGGAAACCTTTTCGCCGGTCGCGATGCTGAAGTCCATTAGGATTTTGCTGGCCATAGCTGCGTGGTACGACTACGAGATATGGCAAATGGATGTGAAGACCGCCTTCCTTAATGGAGATATTGAGAAAGAAATTTACATGGCGCAGCCGGAAGGCTTCATATCTTCTGGAAGTGAGCAAAAGGTTTGCAAGCTCCAGCGATCCATTTATGGATTGAAGCAAGCATCCCGTAGTTGGAACATTAGGTTCGACTCAACTATCAAAGAGTTTGATTTTGAGAAGAATCCGGAGGAACCTTGTGTATACAAGAAGGTTAGTGGGAGGGCAGTAATATTTCTAGTGCTTTACGTTGATGACATTCTACTCATTGGGAATGACGTAGGAATGTTACAACAAACGAAAGCATGGTTGTCCACACGTTTCTCAATGAAGGATTTGGGAGAAGCATCTTACGTATTGGGAATACGCATCTATAGAGATAGAGCAAGAAAGATGCTTGGCTTATCCCAAAGCCTGTACATAGACACCGTTATGAAACGGTTTAGCATGGAAGAATCCAAGAAGGGATTCTTGCCAATGTCCCATGGGGTTCGTCTCTCGAAATCTATGTGTCCCCAAACACCTAGTGAAATCGAGGAGATGAAAAGGACGCCCTATGCTTCTGCCATAGGAAGCATCATGTATGGCATGCTATGTACGAGACCCGATATTGCGTATGCTGTGAGTGTCACAAGCAGATATCAGTCTAACCCTGGCCCGGCTCACTGGAAAGCCGTGAAAGATATCCTCAAGTACTTGCGAAGGACTAAGGATATATTTTTGGTCTATGGGGGTGCCGAGTTGAAATTAGAGGGTTTCACTGACTCTAGTTTTCAATCGGACGTGGACGACTCAAAGTCGAATTCTGGATTTATATTCACGCTTAATGGTGGTGCCGTGTGTTGGAAGAGTTCCAAGCAAAGCACGACGGCCGATTCCACTACCGAAGCGGAATACATTGCAGCGTCCGAAGCTGCAAAAGAAGGGACTTGGATAAGGAAATTCATCCAAGAGTTGGGTGTCATTCCTGATGCTAGTGATCCAGTACCGTTGTACTGTGATAACACCGGAGCCGTGGCGCAAGCTAAGGAGCCACGATCTCATCAGAAGTCGAAGCATATTCTGAGGAAGTATCACGTGATCCGAGAGATCATTGATAGAGGTGAAGTTAAGGTAGAACGAGTCACCTCGGAAGAGAACGTTGCAGACCCCTTCACGAAGCCTTTACCAAGATCGGTCCATGAGAAACATCGAGAGTCGATGGGATTGCGGTTTATGGGTAGTTGGCTTTAGGTCAAGTGGGAGATTGTTAGAGTAGGTGACCAACAAGCCAACATGTGGCTGTGGTCTTTCGTATTTATTATTGTAATAAACGAACCTTTATTCGTATTAATGATAAAACTCATTGGCATTCTATATCTTTGTCCCTTTGTCACAAGCATAGGTATAGTCCTTACAGTTATTACAAGTACTAGTAATTGATCGTTAGGATCGTGAGATATTTACTTAAGTATTATAACTGTTAAACATGTTCCTAGTCGAAGGGTTACGCCACTAATGAGGATATCGGCCTTTCCCATTAAGACTAGCACTTAGTGTATGTGTACTGCATCTCATCAGTAAACGGTATTGTGATATCGGCATGCATAAGTGGGTGCTCGTAAGTTGACGAGTTCACTGAACTCCCTCACCCTAGAAATCTCTAAGTGGTTCCCAATAATCGAGTAGAGATATCTATGGTATAGTTGTACACCATTAGTCCTTATGACCTAGACATCACCGTGACTTCACTAGAGGACCAGCTGTATCGTGACCTGTCCCTGAGTTCCACCGAGGACCATCCCAAGGGCCAGTGTTCGTGCAGTCCGAAATCTAGTGGGAGGTCTGTGCATTGTAGTTGGGGATTCGATCGCTAGAATAGTCTTGGATGTCCTGTGTGTTCTGAAAGTTTGTAATCATTCTAAGTCTCTGGCCAGAGCTGACTAAGTGATGATTAGAGAATTCGATTCTCTAGGTCATGCACGTAAGGATTACAACACTTAGAACGATCGCACCGTCATCGAACATATAAAGAGGTCTCGATGAACCAATGCCTCTAGTTCGATCGGGACATATGAATCGAAGGGACCGTACTGTACATTAACTATATCTGAAGGTTCTTGCAGGCACTTCATTTGTATCTAGGGAATCATGACGCATAGTTGCTAGACGCCAATCTTGATTCGTTGGGTGATTAAGGTGAAACGAGCTTCATCTTAATCGTAACTCGAAGGGGACGAGTTTTGACCACAAAGGGTTGTGGGCCCACGGCTAGCTTACACCCGAACCATCGAGGGTCACACTGCTCGTGCACATGAGATCTTTGAATAAACGGTCAGAGATAAAATAGTTTATCTTTGCATGATTGGAAGTCAATATGATTGAGTCCAACATTCATAATTTGGAATTATGAATGAGAATAAGAAAAGGAAAAGAATAGGCGAACGTGTTAGTGAACTTTCTAAATCGGGAAGTTTCCAAATTTAGAAAGTGCACTGAACTAGGGTTTCCACTTTTGGAAAGTTGGAAAATGAGAGATGGCACTCGTAATGACGAGGAAGTTATAATGAATCCGAAAATGTAATCGTTGCAATTTTTCGGTCATTGAATTAAGAGAGACGAGCAAGTAAAGATACTAACGGACTTAAGCTGTTGGGCCCGGTCCAACTTAAGCCCGTTAGGGTTTTATGCAAGGGACTATAAATACTTGATTTATAGGCCTTGCAAAAACACACAAGACCTAATCAAACCCTAGCCGCTCACACACACTCTCTCTCGGCCCTCTCTCCTCGGCCACCGCGCCGCCGTCGCCGGAGCTTCACTGGAATCGGCCATTCCTTGGCCGATTGTTTCGGTATTGTTTTTCCTTCTCTTTTTCTTCCGTTTTATTCTAACTACTTCGTGTCTAGTGCCACGTTTTAGTAGATCGAAGTATACGAGGTGAAATCCAAGAGGAGGAAGATCGTAGATCGAAGAATCGAGGAGCAACGCACGAGCCGAAGCTGCACGCTGCCCCACGCGCCGCCCCGAAGCCGCGCGTATACCCCACGCGCCGCCGTGACCTCACGCGCCGCTGCTGCCGTTGCACTGCTGCTGCCCCGATTCTACGGATTGGTTTCCGTAGCAATCTTGACGTATTGAACGCTCCTACCTCACGCGTCAAGAGGTAAATCTACGAAACCCTAGTTTCGTTTCCGATTAGGTTTAGACTATGATTTCATGTTTGTTTCGTATGATTTTATGTGATTATGTGTAATCGTTTTAAATCATCACAAGCATGTTATTTGGTTTAAACGCGAGCATGTTAATTGATTTAAATTCGGTTAAATTTATTAGCATGTATGTTGTTTTTAATTTCGCTGGAAGCGCAAAGGTACGCAATTAATTGATTTAATTTGTCGGGCATGTACATATGTGATTTAAAGTCGTTTAATTCGCATAAAATTATTGTTTTCCGCTGCGTATGCGTGCCCGAAACCCAACATATATATATATATATATATATATATATATATATATATATATATATGGGCAATTTGCTATAGGTCCCTCTATATTATAATTTATGTTAATAGATTCAAATCAAAATCTCCATATTTTAATAAATTAAATAAAATGGCATGTTAAAGGGAGTCTCGCTATTCCTCCAAAAAATCTGGTTGTTTACTTTGGCGCCCGTGTCGGGGTATTTTGCTAACTAAAGTCGAGTTATTTAGACGGAAGATCGTTTACTCACCATGGTGCGGTCAGTTCAATAGAGAAGAAGAATCTACCCTGCATGTTATATTGCGCTGCCGAGGAATGAAAGCTATTTGGAACTTACCCATTTTCGATGCTCTACACCATCTTGACACTTTGTCCACGTGGAATTGGTTTGCTGACGATCAAAAGTTACTAGGGGCAGAAGAGTTTCTTGTTGCAGTGGTTTTGGCATGGAAAGCGTGGGATCGACGGAATAAGGAAATCAAAAGAGAAGAATCTCTCCACGTGGATGAAATGGTGAGCTGGTGTAAGGTTTATCTTGCCACTTTTAAGAGTGCCCAGCTCCAGCCGAATTCAAAGATGCAGACCTTTCATCCAAGCGAGTGGATTCCGCCGTCGCAAGGTCGTGTCAAGGTAAATTTTGAGGCAGCCCTACCACGACGGCAACAATGGATATCATTCTTAGCAATAGCTAGGAACGAGGATGGTCGATGCATTGGTTGGAAGGTTGTCAAGAGTTGTGGCAATTTTCAGCCAGTGGAGGGGGAAGCTTTGGCGGCACTCAAAGCCATTTCACGGCCAAGGATAGAGGCTGCCTGATATTGTCATCGAGGGGGATTGTCTTCAAGTTATTAAAGCTCGTCGCGATGGAGAGAATGAGGCTGCTGACTTCAGGGTTGTGGAAGATTGCCAACAAATGGCTCTAGAATTTCAATATTGCTCTTTTAATTTCACGAAGCGTTCGGGTAATAAACTAGCCCACACTATTGCTCAATATTAGCGTATATATATTATATATATTACGTATACTTATTATTATTCTTATTTATTATAGTTACCTTGTATATTAGGTTACCTTGTATATTAGGTTAGGGTTTCCTACATGTAACTATATATATGATTAATATACGTAAGAGATATCATTCTCTCTTTTCTCCAAACCTAATTCTCCTATATGGTATCAGACATACTCAAATTCCTTGTAATAACGTGTTGGAGGATCTTGTTCTTCCACCTAATTTGGTGTATATTGCCTAATAAAGTGCGTTTTTCTCAACAAAAAAAAAAAAAATTAATTAAGGGTAAATAGCATTAAACCACCTGAACTTTTTAAGTTTTTGCGGATCACCTCCTGAACAATTTTTTTTTGCACGAGTTCATCTGTACTCAATTAATTGTGTCATTTTGCCCTTTTTTGCCCGTTTCCAGGTCAACATGACCGGTTTTGAACCCATGTGCCCTGCACATGCAAAATCCAAGGCTATTTTTGTCTTTTCCATTAAAAAATCCCTAATTCCTTTAATTTCCCCTCCATTTCTCTCTTCTCTCCATTATTTTCCCTCTTCAATTAGCTAGAAATGAATTCCCTCGTTCGCAAAATATTTGCATTTTTGAGCATTTCAAATTATGTTGTTGGAAAAAAAACACCTGTAAATCTCCCCATTTGGCTGGGTTGTAATGCATGAGACAAACCTCTGAGATTTACTGTTGGTATATTGCACAACATCTTCTGACAGGTGGACAAACATGGTAACATGGACATGTAAAAATAAAAAATAAAAATAAAAATTAATAAACATGTCATAAATCATTAGTCCTCTTGGTCATGATCTTAATTGTTTTGTTTTTTTTTTTTTTTTTTTTTCAATCGTATCCTGAGATGGCTGATTTTTTACGTTCTGGACTATTCAAATGGTCGGGCGATGCATTTGACAAAGACGGCCCTACATAGAGATCGTGACCACTCCGAATAACCCGGACGGTTTTATTAGAGACCCCGTTGTTAATCGGGCCAAAGGAATGCTCGTCCATGATCTTGCTTACCATTGGCCACAATATACAGCAATTACTTCTCCTGCGCATCATGACATCATGCTTTTCACGGTTTCCAAATGCACTGGCCATGCAGGATCAAGAATCGGGTATTTTTCGACAAAAAAATAAATTCTTCCTTATCAATCTCTTGCAATATTATATAATTTGATCTTTACTGAATAAACGGTGTTATTTTCTTTATGTGAAGATGGGCTATTGTTAAGGATGAAGCAGGCACTACAAAAATGGTGAAGTTCATCGAAGTCAGCACAATCGGAGTGTAGAAAGAGGCAGAACAATCGGAGTGTCGAAAGAGGCGCAAAACAGAGCAGCCACCATTCTTGGAATCATTTCCCTTAGCTGCTGCAAAAGTGATGACAACAAACTCGAGAATTTCTTCGAATACAGCCATAATCTAATGGCCGACAACGTAATTTGAAATGCTCGAAAATGCAAATATTTTGCGAATGAGGGAATTCATTTTTTTCCTATTGAAGACAAAAAATAATGGAGATAAGACAGGAGTTGAGAGAAAATTAAAGGAATTAGGAATTTTTAAATGGAAAAGACAAAAATAGCCTTGGATTTCGCATGTGCAGCGCACATGGGTTCAGAACCGGTCATTTTGACCTGGAAACGAGCAAAGAAAGGCAAAGTGGCACAATTAATTGAGTACAAGTGAACTCATGTAAAAAAAAATTGTTCAGGAGGTGATCCGCAAAAATTTAAAAAGTTCAGGTGGTTTAATGATATTTACCCTATAATTAATTATATTTATATTTATTCTAACAGAAATACCGTTAATAAATTCAAATCAAATCCCTCAAAATCTCTCCACCAAATCAATTTTCCCCAAACTTCTCTCTTCCAAGTTCTAACTGAAACAAAATTAATTCTTAAAAGAAAAAATTATTTTTTGTACAAACTCAGGTTGTAAAAAAATCACCACCGCCGCAACCGCAGCCGCCATGCCACCGCTTATGACTCTGTGAAATGCAAATAGCAAACTAATAATTAAAATTTGCATTATTGAATTTCAAACAACAAACTACCTATAAATTCGCCAGATGTAAATAGCAAACTGAAAAAGAAAAAAATCAGCACCATCTAATTACAATAAACAAAATGAAAATATGATATGAAATATCTAAATGCAAATAACAACAATAAAAATACAAAACAAGAAAATCATCCATATAAAAAAATCAAAAAACAACAATAAAATTATAAAAAATACTTTGTCAATGCAAAATTGCAATTTGCAGTCTTTTATAGGTTGCAATTTGCAGTTTATGTTTGTTTAATGCTGCTATTTGATTTTGCCGTTTCAGGTTTTTTTTTTTTTTTTTTTTTTGCTATTTGTTAAATCAAAATAAAATAGAAAATACAAACATAATTATAAACCCACTACAGATAAATACAAAACGAGTAAAGCAAAAAACTCACTTTTTGCAAGCAAGGAGCGATTTATGTTTGTTGACCACTTTTAATTCCTTTCACCGAAAAATCATCTAATAATGTAAATGTCTCATTTTTTTTTCTCCATAACATGATCTAAAAAAAATAGAATTCCAATGAAAGAAAAAAAATCGAACATATGTGATCAAGAAAGGGGTATAGAGAAAGAAAGAAGTTGATCGAAAGAAAAATCGAAAAGATGTTGATCTAAAAGTAAAAAATATCAGAAAAAAGAGGGACACAAGATGGAGAGGGAGAGAAAGATGAGAGATTATATAGGAAGAAAGAGACGTAAGATTGGAGAGAGATGGAGTGATCTATGAGATTTGTTTTCTTATTAATTGAGAGTGTTTATGTCAATATACTAATTGTTTTGTTTTATTTATATTATTTTCTTGGGTCAAAGGACCTATGTCTATATTCATCTAATAACTCGGATCTCTACTTATAATTATTATCATACTTTACACATTGTTCTCTTGATTGGCTTAAAGTCCCTAAGTAATGTTTTTACGGATAACAACTAACAATACGGTATTGTAGGTGATCGGACAAAAACTATCATATTACATACTACGTTACCCTTACCTGACGTGTATCCCTATAGTTTACTATTTGCGGCCAAATACTAATTAGGGTTTTTTTCAGGAGGTTTCTGACCAACCATCTTAATTATTATAGGTTTAGATGTTATATCTCTTTTGTCAATAAACCAATCACTTTAATATGTCTTATAAATAAAGGTAAACTTAATGTATATGACAAAAAATCAATTCCTAATTGTAAATCAATTTAACTTCAATTTCATCAATTTTGACACAAAAAAAAAATTGACATTTTCTTTTTCAAACTTTTTTTTTCAGAAATATTACTGTCGTTCGCCGCTAACCGGTGACAGTAATATTACTGACGTTGGCAGTAAAATTACTGTAAACACAATAATATTACTCGTTAATATTATTTATTTTTTTGGCATTTTTATTTTGTTTGATTTGTTGACCGGTCAACATAATGCTACTATTGTAATATTACTATGTGGTTGACAGTAAACACAATAAAATTACTGTCTACCACATCAATTTTATTTATTTATTTTGTTTGATTTATTGATCGGTTAATGTAATAATATTATTGTCTACTATTGTAATATTACTGAGGTTGACGGTAAAGTTACTGTGAATACAATACTACTACTTTCGTTATAGTAATATTACTGTCAACGATAATAATATTTCTAATATTACTGTCAGCCACATTAATATTTGTTTTTGGATATTTTTTATTTTGTTTGATTTGTTGTCCGGTCAACGTAATAATATTATTGTCTACTATTGTAATATTACTGTGGTTGACAGTAAAATTACTTTAAACACAATAGTATTACTGTCAAGCACATCAATTTATTTATTTGTCTTACCGTTTTTTTATTTTTGTTTGATTTGTTGACCGGTCAACGTAATAATATGTATTGTCTACTATTGTAATTTATTGTGGTTGACAATAAAATTATTGTAAATACAATAATATTACTGTTGTTACAGTAATATTCCCGTCTACCACAACAATATTACTGTGATTTCGTTGTTTTAATATTACTGTGCTAGATAGTAAATTTTATTTTGGTATGGTCTTCTTTATCAATAAGTAGCCCAAAATGGACTTATTTGTAATAGTCCTTAATAAATAATTGTTTTGTTCAAAATAGTCGTTTTAAATTTTTGAGACACTACTAAAACACGAAATAAATAAATAAATATTAGTTTTATGAAATACATACAATAGGTACCATTGAATGGAAAGATATGAAGGACGAAAAAAATGCATCACTAAAACACAAAAAAATAATAGATAATATTGATGAAAAACTTTGCAAAGCAAAGCAACAGTTGATTGAAAATAGAAAGAGTATTATATTTTTATTTCTTCTGAAGCAGGGATTAGATATAATAGTAACGTAGAATTCTGATTTTTTTTTAATAACCGGAATTACTACCGCTTAGGAGGAGCAAGCTGTTGTCATTGAATATGAATAGGGTGCAAGACTAACGTAATCGCCAACGTAGTTGATAACGTAGTTATCTGTTCTGATCAATTGTCTTCCGCCGTAAAAGAGGCAGTGACCGGTGTTCCCAATTTGGGAGAGGAGGGTTTGATCGGTACTTATTACTGACCCAAAGTTAGGACACAATAACTGCAACTGAATAATGTCGCAGTTGCAAGTGTTGATGATACTCACCTCCCACTCTGTTTTGGATTGTACTATGTTTCCTGTCTGCCTTTGTTCGATATGAATCTTGTCTGAAGTACATGATGCATCTTGGCTTAAACCTTCGACCAAACAAAGTATTTACATAATTAATAATACAATAATTGAGAAGAAAAATAAGAATAATAAGAATAAGAATAACAACAACAAAAAAATAATGTGATATGTAGAGCCAAAACTTAGATTTTTTAATTAGAAGGCCTAGAATTTGAGAGAATGCGTGAACAGAAAACTATAAGGTCTCTGTGGCAGAGCCTGGTTGTGTAGATGCTACACCCGTCGAAATACATCGTGTGATCTTGAACCATTGATCTACACATAATAAAACGCACACACCCATGTGCATCGGGTGATTCTTAACCACCCGATGCGATTACACCAAGTGTAACATCTCATAAACCGGCATCACCCTGATTTTTTTCGAATATTTAGAGGGTAAAAAAGACAAAATAATTATCAGTAAAATTCATTAAAATTATATATAAGGTAATGTAAGTTGATTAGTTATTACAATTCTTCGAATATAATACATAAAAATTTGATAGATTCTATGAAGGAAATAAAGGTACCTTTGGGAATAATAAGGAAAAGAAAGACACTAAAACAAAGAACTCTGATGATCTGTCCTTCCATCTTCCACTTCAATTTTTCAACTTAACCAACAAAAGTTTAATGCTATATTTTGCTCTTCTCTTTCACCCAAATGTTAATGTCACAATTGCAATTATGTTTACTTTCAATATTACTTATAGAGGAAAATTATCAATTTTAAGATATATTATTTAGTATATTTCAGAAATCATATTCTAAATCTTATGGCCATTTTTGTAATGAAAGTCATACTGTTTTACAATTTGCATATCTTCATAATTATATATAATTATATAGTATGTAGTCTGTATGACTACCATATTTGTTTTATTTATTTTATTTTTTACAATTATTTTGAATATGATTAATTATGAGTGGTAAGTTGTATACAATCCTTGTGATTGATTTAAGTTATATTCAAAATTTTGTCGCATCTTAAGAAACTCATTTATTTTTCATTCTTATAGGCTTTCTTTACTTCTTATGGTTTTGTATATTTTATTTTGTAATCTTCTCGGAGTTTTTAAAAACAATACGCAACTTTTGCAATTATCATAATATTCCCTAATTGGTTTACATTTTTAATAAAAAATTATAATTTATTTTCACAATCCTTTGATTTTCTGTGCAATTTAAAAAATACTGTAAACAATTATATTCTTTTTTGTTAACATTCTATAAATATTATTACTAGAACTGTCCATATTTGTTTTTCAGGGTTACCTTTCATATATTTGTTTTTCTCAATATTTATCTCATTTTATTTGTGGCTAGACACCTCTTGTTGTGTATTTATATAGGTGGAGATCCTAGTTGTTAGATGAATATAAGTATATGTCCTTTGACCCAAAAAAATAATATAAATAAAATAAAATAATTAGTATATAGATATAAACAACTCAATTAATAAGGAAATAAATCTCATGTATCACTTTCCCCCCCTCTCTCTCTCCAATTTGACGCCTCTCTCTTCCTAGATCTAATTCCTCATCTCTCTCCCTTTATATGTGTTGGGAATTTTATTTAATAAAATAAAATTATTTTTTGAATGAAAATTAAAAAAAAAATGTAGGCACCTATTTGATCAAATAGGTGTGACAATATGAAGAGGTGTGGTCACACCTCTTCACTTGTTTAATTTCCTAAGGGTTGTGTTCATTAATCACAACCATTGGAAACTTATAAATAGAAACTCCACATGTTTGATTTAAGAACAACATAAAAAATCAATTCAATTCCATAATTTTGTTCTATGAAATTCTTCTTTCTTTAGCCCGAAAATATTCTTCGTAGAATATTTTCTTCCGTATTCGATTCGAGAGTTTGAGACACAAAGTAACGTTCGTTGTACTCGGGATTTTGAGTGCTCGTATGCCGAGTTAGCCGTTGTATCTTGGGAGACAATTGCCAAATAACCGTAAGCACCGTAGCGGGGCAATATTGTCTTAAGGAAAGAGTATTCTCGCTTCGGCTAATCGTATTTTCACTAATTAATTTGTTCGATCATTTTACTAAATTCACTACCCGTTTTATATACCGGGAACAACAATCTTAAGACAATATTTTTATGAGATTTAGTAAATTGTATTTTCTGCATAAGTTGGTAAATGGGATGGAGAAGAAGATAGTCTGCCAAAAATCAAGAAGTTACAAAATCAAATTGGAGGAAAAAGTTCATTTTCTGACAAAACATGAAGTCCACGTTCTTTCGCATTTTCAAAGCTGTTAAAGTCCGAATATGGAAAATTAACATTTCACAGAAACAGTAGATAATCAAGTTGGCTTTCCAGAACATGTTAAAACGTCGCAATCGGAGATCGTATGGAGAAGTTATGATGAAAATACGAAAGGGTGCCAGAACTGCCAATGCACCTTTTCATGAAAAATACAACCGTTCGTGACCAATGCAACTTGTCGCATATTAACGCCTCACCAATGTCCAATGCACGAAATTTTGGTGAAAGAAGACGGAATTGAAGAATAATGATGAGGTTATATATTATTTTCGATTCATGAATATTATTAAATATTTTTTTTGTGGTTCCATTGTAGGTGCATTTTTACAGCACACTTATTCCGACTTCGAGTCCTACTTTGATCATGATCCAGTCCGAATCTCAGAAAACGTGAAGCATAAAAGTTTAGATAGTTTTGTTGGCTATTCGGATCATATTGAATCAACAAAATCGGACTTTAGACGGAAGAGATATGAATAAATCATTGAGCACTGCCATAATATTGACACGGTTTGGTGCTACCCACAAAATTTTGAATTGACGAACATATAATTTATCGGGTACGCTTTTTAATTATAAGATATCTATTTGTGAAATATATTGATAATGCTATATGATATAATGGTGGATTATTGCATGATAGTTTAATTTTCATATGTGGAAGCATGGTAAACCATATACAATATATATATGCTTTAATGAATATTCATTATGTTTTTGTATCTACATTAATAATATAAATAATTTTATCCTAAATGCAATAAAGTGATAGCGTATGTGCTAATTATTTGAATAAGTTTATCATAAATCGCATGATAAGTGCTATACTACATGACATTTCTCATGAAAATGCAATATTTATTTGCATAAATTGCATATAGTTTGATATGGGATTAACTTTCTCCCAATTTTCATTTCATGTGGAACCGTCCAATTGACTGATTTTCGAATATGTTATATGAAATTTGTGAGTACGTGATCTTATTAACGTTTTTGTTATTATCTATGAACGATTAGACTTGTCTCGTATATTAAGTATGAGTTACTTAGTAAGAGGAATATTATTATACATATTATTATTTCCGTAAGCCATACCAATTCCTTAGAATTTTGTAATTGCTTGGACACATATTGATTACGTGCTATATATTTATATAAATCAACTATTTTGGACATGAATTAATTTATACCATGAAATAATATCAAAACATGATGTTATTTTGTACTTATGTGTGTATACTATGTATATGTTGATAAAGTATGCTTGATCTCTGTTTATGTCTATGATCAACTAGTATTGTTTCTTTCTATGATCAACTAGTATGAAAGTTGTGGTCACATATTATGTTTATTATAATACTGATGTACATATGTTTTATATATGAATCATACTACAGTACAATGAAAAGCATGATTGAAATGAAATAGAAAGAAAGAGAAGCACAATTCATGAGAGCACGTGAGTAGTTCTTGTCTCAAGAACATAAGAGAAGATCGAATCGTTGGTTCAATATGATTTGATATCACATTTGCAAGATGATGATCTACAATGTGAATGGATGAGATCGGATTTTGATTTTCAAACATCCGAAATAGTTGTAAACAACAATAGATGTTTTGTTGCAAGAAAATTCCAGCAGTTTACTTAAGAGCTCGTTCCGTAGAATTAAATCGTCGGATTTGGCTGAATTTTGAACGGCATGTTTAGGACATATAATCCTTAATTATGAACAATTAAGATTAGAATTTGTATATTCTAACTTTAATATTGAATAGTGGAGATCAACCACCATTTGGAGAGATTAATATTCTCTTGTTTATTGACAAGATTTAAGCATCTTGACGAGTTTTCTCTTTTGAGGAAAAGGAAGAAATCTTATTATCTTAATTGTTGACAAGATTTAAGTATCTTGAGAAGATTTTTCTTTTTGTGCTTTCTTGAGAGAAAGAAAAACAATACTTTATAATTAAATCATATTGGTGATCCAAAATATTTTTCTAACTAAAGAAGAAATGTATTTTGTTACATTGTGTATCCTTATTAATAAAATAAAAATAAGGATTTCAAAGCATTTAAATGCTATGTGAATGAAAGTTGGAAAGTGCCAACTTTGACAAATGAATTAAAAAATGAGAACTAAAACTTTTGGAAAAAGTTTATGGATATTATATTGATAAATTCTAGAATACATACTCTAGAATTTGTGGGGGAAATTAGATATCCCGAGCTACCACGTTAATATTTAGAAATGTGGGGGTCTTTAGGCCCTAACCACATAAATTAAATATTCCGAGCTAACCACATAAATATTTAGAAATGTAAGGGTCTTTAGGCCCTAACCAGTAACCACATTAATATTTAGAAATATGGGGGTGTTTAGGCCAAGGTATAAAAAAAAAAAAAAAAAAATACATAAGTTAGTATAAGGCCTAGTATAGTCAAGTGAATAAATATTGAATATATTTATAATGATTGTGCACGAGATAGTCATTCTTGATGCAAATTGATTATATTGTGGTTTCGTGTAAAATAAGAAAATAAATAAGTTCTTAATAAAAGAACTTATAAATGTGTGAGTGGTAAATCATCAAAGTGATGAACAACCAAGTTAAAATATGTGTGAGTGGTAAATCATCAAAGTGATGAACAACCAAGTTAGAATATGTGTGAGTGGTAAATCATCAAAGTGATGAACAACCGAGATACAACAAGATGGCAAAGAAAATCAATACATTTGATTTTGATTTGATTTTATAACTTATGAGCAATAAAATGAACAAAAGACAATTAATGAAATATTGTCTGCATTGGAAGAATGTATGTGGAAGTTAGTTAGTCTTCTTCCAACTAGTAAACCATTTAATGTTTAAATGGACTATTCAAAAGAAGAATTAAAATTGGTTATAAAGCTAAATTAAACAGCTATGGAAAAATCTTGATTATTTATAAAAAGATATTGGAATCCGTTAAGTCCTTCTAAAGTAATATTTGATAAAATTGTGTTATCAAATAATTCTCGTAATAACGAGTGTGACCAATGTGTTTATATTAAAAGAACATGGAAGTATATGTCTATAGACGACATTATATAATCATGAGATAATGATCATGATATTATTTTGAACGTTGAGAAAATATTGAAAATAAAAATAAAATTATCTTTGATGTCAAAAGACGAGGGTCTAGACGATGTAATTTTATAGATTAAAGTCACTAAGACAAAGATAGTCTTATTGAAAGTCTCATGTTGATACATTACTAGAAAATTGATCTAGTTATCTAAAGACCAAGTCTTTACCTTGCAAAAAATAATGATGAACAATGGTTCAATTACAAATATTTTTGGATAGTTTGGCAGCATAATGAATTGCAAACTAGTAAATATGTAATTCCAAAATAAATAATCATTCAATGATATTATAAGGGTTCTTAGGTAATCTAAGTATCGCCTTTAAATGGATTACATTAAAGAAAATATCCAATTGTATTAGGAAAGTACATTGGATATATGAGTCCACTAAGATTATGTATCTCGGAAATCCTCAAAAAAAATTGAATAGCTCGATTCATGGTCGAATTCGAATATATAACTTGAGATAAGGTAAGAAAAGAAGTTGAATAAACTTCATAAAATTATTGGAGGATGTTCCGTGTTGGACTAAGTCGGTATCTACAATTATAAATAAATTGTGATAACCAATCGGTTACGTTAAGGGCACAAACGACATGTATAATGACAAGTATCGACACACACGTACACATAAGACCATTAGGCAATTAATCTCAAAAGAAATAATATAACATTGATTATGAAAATCAATGGTTAATAGCGGATCCGCGACTAAAAGTCAACTAAAGAGATCAAACATATTGCCTGTCTAGGGGAGTGAGATCAAAACCCACAAATTAAGAATTTCTATAGTGGAAACCCAACCATGATGACTGGAGATCCGAAGAACTGGTTCAAAAGAAACAACTAAGATATGGAAAATTCAGTGATGCACTAAGGAGTATATATTCCTATGGAATTATATATTTCCAACTCATTCCCGTGATAGACATTAGTGCTGCCTGCAGAGAGGGTACAGGATAAGCGAAAGCTTTTAATGATTCCAAAACCTTATCAAAGGGTGAGGTATTGGCAGAATACCTTTAATAGGACATCACCTATCTAAGTGTAGAAGTGTGGGCCGCTTCAGAAAGACAAACACTTATGAATCCATGATGTGCTCCAGGGCCAAAATGGAAGCAACCATGAGAACTGATGAAATATGGGAAAACTATTGTGTGGGATATCATTGTCTTGGTTTACACAAACGGCTGGCAGTTCAAGACATCGCGTTCACTAACTAGCCAAGTAAATCCGATGGCATACCACTAAGGAAGGTTCAAAGCCAAAAGCTACCTATGCCCATTGCAATAGTTTCCACTTGAACTCTCGATATAATCCATCGTGTTTCATTAATTTCATTCATGTGGGGGATTGTTGGGAATTTTATTTAATAAAATAAAATTATTTTTTGAATGAAAATTAAAAAAATATTTTTGGCACCTATTTGATCAAATAGGTGTGACAATATGAAGAGGTGTGGCCACACCTCTTCACTTGTTTAATTTCCTAAGGGTTGTGGTCATTAATCACAACCATTGGAAACTGTTAGAATTTATTTCGTGCAGATATAAATTATTTGTGTCAGATTCAGTTTTTCGTTACTGTTGCGTGAAGTGTTGCAACAGTTCGTGAAGCAGTTCGTAAAAACAGAAATAAACGAGACACAAATTTTAATGTGGTTCGGATACAATTGTACCCTACATCCACGGGGACCTGCAAATAAAATTTACTAATTTTTAGTTTTACGAATACAATAATAGGACTTAATCAAAATACAAAGACTCCCTCTTTGTTGACGCCGTTCTTGTATACTACGCTGAATTATAAATCTTCAATTTGCAGCACGTCCCTTGCTCCGCACGGTTGAACTCCCTTCAACGCTGAATCCCTCAGTCGGCGGATCGATCTCCTCCCGACATCTGTTTAAGCCCCTCTCCCGAAGAACCGATCTTCTTTTTGTATAGAAGAAGCAAACT
Source organism: Erythranthe guttata (assembly GCF_000504015.1). The sequence goes on along the minus strand of NW_012194890.1, from coordinate 898,890 downwards.
TGTGATACTCCTTGAATCTTGGTGTCTTCACCACAAAGCCTTGAAGCCGAAATATTTTCTATGAAGATCACGTATCACGATGGAACAAATAAAAAACGAGAGGAAAAATATTTTCTGTGAAAAACTTCTCTCGATCAAAGACGTTCCGGGAGCAGCAAAAATAAGAGCAGAAAAATATAATTTTTCTTCTCCAACAAAAGTGACGGCATACAAAAACGTTGATGCTCCTCTTTTTATACTTCCTTTAGTTGAATAGTAGAGCCCTACAAAAGATAAAAGCCCATTAGGTTAGTTGTAATCTCACGTAAGGAAAAGAAGTTGTGTAACAAAGGAAAGTCTTTCTCAAGAAAATTCCTTGTTAACAAAACACCTAGGCAATTAAATAATTTTATGACAAAATAAGAGTTTAAAGAACTAAGGAAACTTCCCTAGCTTTATACACGTTTTTCACACGTGCTGAAAATCCACAATTAGAATCCTCTCGGATTCTAACAGAAACTTATAAATAGAAACTCCACATGTTTGATTTAAGAACAACATAAAAAATCAATTCAATTCCATAATTTTGTTCTATGGAATTCTTCTTTCTTTAGCCCAAAAAATATTCTTCGTAGAATATTTTCTTGCGTATTCGATTCGAGAGTTTGAGACACAAAGTAACGTTCGTTGTACTCGGGATTTTGAGTGCTCATATGCCGAGTTAGCCGTTGTATCTTGGGAGACCATTGCCAAATAACCGTAAGCACCGTAGCGGGGAAATATTGTCTTAAGGAAAGAGTATTCTCGCCTCGGCTAATCTTTTCGTATTTTCACTAATTAATTTGTTCGACCATTTTACTAATTTCACTACCCGTTTTATATACCAGGGACAACAATATGTATCTCGTGTCACTCTCTTTCTTTTCGATTTTTTTATTCTTTCCTTTTGAATTCTATTATTTTTGGGTTGAAGAAATATTATAGAGAAGAAAAAAAATGGGAGCTTTTTACATTAGGAAATGATTTCTTTGTGAAATAGTTAAAAGCGGACAACAAATATCGCCCTCCCCTTCAAAAAAAAAAATTATAATGAATTTTAGAAATCCAAATCCCATCCAAAATTCGCATTGCGTCTTCCGTATGTAGAAACTTCTCATCTTTTGTTGTTAGCAATTTCCGCTTGCAGGTTGGGTTGCGTTTGGTGTTGACATTCGATTCCTCTGGTTTACAATTTGCAATGTATGTTTTAACTTACATTTTACAAACACTTAATTTAATATTTTTGTTGTTTGCAATTTGTTCCATAAACAATTTTTTTGTTGATGTTTTTTTATGATGCTGATATTTTTTCCTTTTTCAGTTTGCTGTTTGCATTTGGCAAAGTTTTTTGTTGTTTTCAATTCTCTAATGCAAATTCTGCTGATTATTTTCTTTAGTTTGTTGTTTGCATTTAGTGAAATCATATGTAATTTGTTGTTAGCAATTCAAGAATGCAAATTCTAATTTTCAATTTGCTGTTTGGCTGAAGTTTATTTAATATCTTATAAGCTTCTAAATCCGATAAGATATTTTAGGAAGTAACAAGTTGTTAGATCTTATATTGAAAACTATTTTGTAAGGTAATATGGAGCTAGTTTATAAATTACTTTTAGATTATAGTAGCTGTTTATGGGTGTAAAAATATAATTTCTTGATATTTTCATAATGACGTACAAAGTACGAGAACCATTATAATTGTCAAACTTATCTTCCTCTAATACTTTTTAAGTGAAAATTACTATAATATTTATAATACGGGTAAATCACAAAAAGGCCCATGACAAGGGCACTTAATTAAAAGAGGGACATCCAACTTTTTTGTCTTCCAAATAAATCCAGCTCATTCAAACTTAATTAAAAGAGGGATATCCAACTTTTTTGTCTTTCAAATAAATCCATCTCATTCAAACTTACTTGCAAATAAGAAAAATCCTTTTATATATACAAAAATTACCCTCAATTCATTGAAACTCAATTCAACTCCAATTTCATGATGTACACCCCCAATTTAGCCCAATTTTTTCAATTAACCAATTTTAACCATAATTTCAATTTTGACCCCAATTTTGACCTGCCACCACCGGAGACCGCCGGTCGCCGCCGTTGACCACCGTAGACCGCCGGTCTTCGGCGTTGACTTTTTTTTTTTTATATTTATAATTTTGTTTTTTCTTAAAAAAAATATTTTAATTAATATTACTGTCTTGGCTGCTAAATTACTGTCTCCGACAGTTATTTAACTGTCGGAGACAGTAATTTAACTGTTAATTGACTTTTTTATTCTTAAAAAAATATTTTTAATTAATATTATTGTATTCGTTACTAAATTACTATCTCCAGCAGTTATTTAATTGTCGGAGACAGTAATTTAACTGTTAATTGACTTTATTATTTTAAAAAAAAAAATATTTTTAATTAATATTACTGTATTCGTTGCTAAATTATTGTCTCCAGAAGTTATTTAACTGTCGGGGACAGTAATTTAACTGTTCATTGACTTTTTTCTTTTGCTTAAGAAAAATTATTTTAATTAATATTACTGCCTTGGTTGCTAAATTACTGTCTCCAACAGTAATTTAATTGTCTTAGACAATAATATTAATAATATTATTGTTTGGGAAAATAGTATTCATAATATTATTGTCCCAAACAGTAATATTAATGTCCGAGACAGTAATTTAGTAGCCAAGACAGTAATATTAATTAAAATATTTTTTTTCTAAAAAAAAATTCAAAAAAGAAAACGTCAACGCCGAAGACCGGCGGTCAACGGTGGTTGACCGGCCGGAAACAAATTTCAGGAAAACAAAAGTTTTCAAAAAAAAAAAAAAAGAGTCAACACCGGAATTTGGCTGGAAAAAAAAAATTTCAAAAACAAAATTATTTTCTGAAAAAAAATATTTTCGAGGTTAATGTGATATATTTGTTTAAATCCGGGATCAATGTGTAATATTAAGGAAGTTAGAGCATAATGGATGGAATTGATAAGAATTATATTATGGAGGGTATTTTAGACTAAAGACATGGGGATGTGTTTAATTGAGAGACTGTTTTTTTTTTTTTTGTGGACCAAAATGCATTTAAGTCCCATATGATGGGCATTTTTGCCCTTCGCCCTTAAAATACTTCACACTGAAATAAAAATTAATATAAAACTATTTATTAAATAAATTTTGTTTTGATCTTTATATTACATTTGAATATATTTTAAATAATATTAATTGTTATAGAATATTTAAAGAAACAATTTATGAAAGTATCAATCTTCACCCATCAATATAGTAAATTCGGAAAAAAAACATTTTTTGTTTTGTAAATATAATTTAGGGGAAAGTACAGTTTGCACTCCTGAACTATGGAATATGTCACAAACACCACCCCCTATACTACGAAACGTAACAAAATGGTCCCTCCATTTGCCATTCGTTCATTTTTGCTGATGTGGCGGGTTGAACTTTTCTTTTTCACATCTTAAACTATCAATTGGTTTTTCCCAACAAGTTATAAGTTGCCAAAAGAAAATGAAAAACAAGAATTGGAAAAGAAATTAAGAAATGCATAAAATAGTTGGAGAACCAAGAAAACAAATTAGATACAACATCAACACATCAACTGGGACTTCCATGAAATTAAAGAATTGAAAGACTAAATATTCCTCCGATAATTCATCACAACTTTTCTTACACAGTTAATTTCACCAAGTAATAGTTACACCAAAACATATAAAAAAAAAAAAAAAAAAAAAAAAAAAAAAAAAAAAAACTCAAAGGTAATCAAGAATCGTAGAAACAAACTCCCGACAAGAAACCGAAATCAAAACATATCATAAGAATATTCAACAAAACGTCAGCATGCACGTTGAAATTCAAAAACCAGAGCATGATCATGTTACCAAAACCCACAAACATAAAATAGAGAAATCACCACGACAAATGCCTATACGCCACACAAAATTTATAAACGCAGAAAAAAGCAAAACGGAAGAGCCATCCATACCTTTCATACAAATCGGGAAAGAAGAAACGCGGAGTATGGTCCAAGAAAAAAACTATAAATGAGCTTGAAAAATCAAGAATTTCTACGTCGGAGGAGTGTTGGTTTAGGAAAGATTATCGAATTGCAGTGAGAATGCCACTTTTTAGGGCAAGGGCTGGTTTTCGTTAAGCTTAAAGTGGGTTATGGTTTTCTATTGAGATATGAGAGGGAGATGATTACATTCTTGGTGATGATAGCACGTCAGTTTGCAGCATCAAAATAATTAGGGTAAATATGTAAATGCTCATTATTATTAAAGGTATTAAAAATCTAACATTTGACTGTTAAAGTCAGCAGGGCCGGTCTGACATATTTGAGGGCCTGGGGCGAGAATATATTTTGTGTTTTTTTGTTTGTTGTGTATTTTTGTTTTCACGCTATTTTTTTTGAAGTTTTTATATAATGTTGTTGCGATTGGCAGTATAATTGAACGTGTATGTTATTTCGCTGGCTGTTTATGTATTTTGACTGTCATTTAGCAGTATAATTATGTTTTGTTATGTTTTTCTTTTTGAAAGCGTTTATATAATGTTGCAGCCATTGGCAGTATAATTGAATGTATACGCGGATTTACTTGATGTATTATTAATGTGACTGTTATTAGCAGTGTAATTATGTTTTCCTATGATTGTTTGCAAGTGTTTATATAATGGTACTGTTATTGGCAGTATAATTGAATGCACACACAGATTTACTGCATGTATTAGTAATGTGACTGTTATTAACAGTGTAATTATGTTTTATATGAAATTGCAGGATGACTAGTTTTATTGTGTTGTTGTTGAGATATAGTGCATTTTGTTCGATCACAGATTTTACAAGAGGGATGAGTTTTTCCAAACTTGTGCATTTTGTTTGTTCAAGATGGAATTCTTTAAGTGTTGATAACCTATTATTATTGTACTCTGTCCCTGAGATTTGTGTTTTTTCAATCAACGATGATGAAGATGTAAAAGGGTTATTTATTATTGTGGAACAATGATCGATTCAAAGGATTGAAATTGTTGTGAAGCAAGTTCATGCATCTCTTGGTACATCTGCTACTAGTTACAGCTTTATGGTAGGTTCGTCAAGTGTGTTACCTGTCGCTGCATTTGAAGCAGTATTTAATCCCCCTGCAATACATTACGTGCCACTGCCCCACAAAAGACTTTTCTTAGCTCATATTGGATAAATAATGGATAAGAGTGAAATTTATTGCATACATAGGAAATTAAGCACTCATGGAAGTAGATCAGTCTTATTTATGTTAATAAAAGATAGGTCCCCCATTTTACATAGGCAGTAGTTAATTACATATCCGGAAATTGAAACAACTCCATCATAACTTGTTACTACTAGCACAGAGTTACATTACATTACATAAAAGCACTACACACCATTCATTCACATAACCGCATATCTGAGTAGTACATACTCTTCCCCCACATCTTCTTTTCGATCTTTACGAATCGGAGCGGCCGCCCTGCTGACGTGGCCCCTTGAAGAAAAAGTCCTCTTTCTGGCTCCCAAAAATATCATCTACTTCTCTTGCCGGCATTCCGAAAGCCAGCTCATTCGCCTCCCTCTCTAGTTGGTTCATCACGTTCCTCCTCCCGGCAAGCGTGAACTTCTCGTTGTTGTACACGTTCACTTCGAAGCAGAGCAGCTGCAGGTTCTGGTTTTTCGACGCCACCGCCACAAACGGATGACCCGCCGGCACCACCACCACCGTCCCAATAGTGAGCTTGTGTACCACACAATTACTGTGAGCAACATGAAAACAGGGCACATACAAACAACTATTTTCAAACAGGGGGTTTATGTATCACACAAAATCACCGTGAGATGCAGTAAAATAGGAGATACAAAGAAACAACTATTTTCAAACAGGGGGTTTATGTATCACACAAAATCACTATCAGAGGCACTAAAATAGACAAACAGCTATTTTCAAACAGGGGGTCTATGTATCACACAAAATCACTGTCAGATGCAGTAAAATAGGAGACACAGAGAAACAACTATTTTCAAACATGTGGCATGTGTATAACATAAAATCACTGTCAGATGCAGTAAAATAGGAGACATAGAGAAACAACTATTTCAAACAGGGGGTTTATGTATCACACAAATCACTGTCTTATGCAGTAAAATATGAGACACAAAGAAACAACTATTTTCAAACAGGGGGTTCATGTATCACACAAAATCACTGTCTTATGCAGTAAAATAGACAGACAGCTATTTTCAAACAGGGGGTTTATGTCTAACACAAAAATACTGTCAGATGCAGTAAAATATGGGACACAGAGAAACAACTATTTTCAAACATGGGGTTTATGTATCACACAAAATCACTATCTTATGCAGTAAAATAGACAAACAACTATTTTCAAACACGGGGTTTATGTATAACACAAAAATACTGTCAGATGCAGTAAAATAGACAAACATCTATTTTCAAAAAGGGGGTTTATGTATATAACACAAAATCAATGTCTTATGCAGTAAAATAAGGCACATACCAAGTGTTACTCCAAACATGGGGCTTGTGTAAAACAAAATCACTGCCATATGCAGTAAAATAAGGCACATTCCAAACACGGGGCTTGTGTATAACAAAATCATTGTCAGATCCAGGGAAATAAGGCACATACTAAATGTTTTTTCAAACATGGGACTTGTGTATAACAAAATCACTGTCAGATCCAGAAAAATAAGGCACATACTAACTGTTTTTTCAAATGTGGGGCTTGTGTATAACAAAATCACAGTCAAATTCCCGAAAACAAGGCACATAAATCGCTGTTAGATGCATCTAGGCAAAAATTACTGCCAATGCAGAAAATTGAGCCCTAATAATGAAAAAACATACACAATAGCAGGATTTATGTCATAAAACAAACATTTGTACAGTATATTGTTAGAAAAAACTCACAAAGTTCGTACGATTAGGGTTTCGCAGAGTTCGACTGTATTTTTTGCGGATTTGACAATAACTTCGAACGATGTAGCCGTAATCGCTCAACAACGAACAAGATGAGAGTATATTTTCGAAAATCGGAGTAATTTTTCTACAATTTTCGGTGAACGTACTGATTTGGGTGAAGAAAAACCGGTGGAGGAAATTTATAGCAGCTTTCGTATTTTAGATGTTGCATTCACAGAAACTAAAAGGAAAGGGGGGTCTACATATTTTTTAAGTATTTAAGGGAGGGTATTTTCGGAAAGTGGAAGCAGATGGGCTTTTTTGTAGAACTGTTTTTTGTCTGAATTGAAATGCAAATAAGTAGCACTCAATGGGCCTATTTGCCATTCGCCCATAAAAATATAGACATAAAGAATAATTCATTTATGATTATTATGATAATTCTTGTAATGGTCCATGTAACGTTGTAATGTGTGTTTTATTGCTCGGCAGATAGGAGTTCGACCGTTATTTCCAAGTGTGTATAATTTTCAATCTTAAACAAATTCTAAAGAAGTTATCGTGTTATGAATATTAGGAAAACCCTCTATAATGTATTTTTGTTTAGCACGCAACCCCCTAAATTGTGTTATTTTAGGGGTAGTCAAACAAAAATAGCAGTATATGGCAACTTTTTTATAATATTAATAATACTAGTATTGTTTTTTCCCGTGCAATGCACGAGATAGTATTTTAAAAGTGAAAATTAGAGAATAAAAAGGTGTTTCTTAGGTTGCGGTAGCATTAATTACTTTTGTATTTTTTCTAGGGGAAACTACAGTTTACACCCTTGAGCTATGGGGTCTGTCACAAACACCCCCTGAACTACAAAACGTAACAAAATGGCCCCTCCGAATTTTCGTCAAACATTAGAAAATTAATACCGTTAGTTTTTCTGGGCAATTACTTAATTGCCTTTAAATGTATTTAATTTAAAAAGTTAGACTAAGTAAATTCTTTCTTCTTCTCTTCTTCAACATGTCAATGGTATCACTGAGTTAACGTTAATGGGCACGCTTCTTCCCACCTGGAATAAATCCAAAACCTCAATGGTTCCATTACACGTCCGCCGGGATTCTTCCCCCAATCGCCGCCTCTTCCGATCCGAAATCTTCGGTCCCCAGCAAACACATTCCCAGCAACGAAGATTTATCCTCGTATCTCCCCTCGCTGGAATTTTTCCCTGCTCCGGCATCCAAACTGCCCCTCGTCGTTTACTATCATAGGGGAGTATTCATCCTTGTATCTCCCCTCGATGAAATTTTTCCCCGCTCCGGCATCCAAACTGCCCCTCGTCGTTTACTATCACAGCGCATGGGAGGATTCCTCCTAGGCAGCGCTCACACAATCATGTCCCACGCCTTTTGTTACCTTCTCAAATCGCCGACGAAATTCTGGCGTTGGTTGTCTCCGTCGATAACCACCACCGACGAGTGGCTAACCAATAGCGCCGATTTCTGTAATTATTTTCTGATGGGATCCAACACCAACATAAATATCGCGTATCAATGTTCGCAAGAGAGAGAACAGAAATATTGATTAACTGATTGGGGTACTTGGAGGCAAAGTTTTACAATTTTGTGAATTTTGTTTTCGTTTAATTTAGTGTATTTATTGTTAAAATATGAATTAAATAATTAATTTATTTTGTAATTAAATTATATATATATATATATATATATATATATATATATATATATATATATATATATATATATATGTATGTATACAGTCTATCGAGAGGGAGAGATACTGATGAAGCATATTGAGGGTAAAAAGGTCAAAAAATTATTGTAGCTACAAAAGTAATTAAAAAAATGACAAAGTCAACTCGCCACGTCATTATACACAAACGGATTTGAAACGGAGGGGCCATTTTGTTACGTTTTGTACTTTAGGGAGGTGTTTGTGACTCACCCCATAGTTTAGGGGTGC
>NW_012194890.1:843471-889852 GCF_000504015.1 Erythranthe guttata | reverse complement strand
CTCTCTTTCTCTATATATATATATATATCTCTCTCTCTCTCTCTCTCTCTCTCTCTCTCTCTCTCTCTCTCTCTCTCTCTCTCTCTCTCTCGCTCTCTCTCGCTCTCTCTCTATATATATATATATATATATATATATATATATATATATATATATATATATATATATATATATATATATATATATATATATATATATATATATATATATATATATATATATATATATATATATTTATAAATATTTATTATAAGAACATGTGTGTTCATACAAGAACGTGTATGTATACAGTATATCGAGAGAGAGAGAGAGATACAAATGTAGCATATTGAGGGTAAAAAGGTCAAAATATGTTGCAGCTACAAAAGTAATTAAAAAAAGGACAAAGTCAACTCGCCACATCATTATACACAAACGGATTTGAAACTGAGGGGCCATTTTGTTACGTTTTGTAGTTCAAGGGCGTGTTTGTGACAACACACATAGTTCAAAGGTGCAAACTGTACTTTCCATTTTTTTTTTATAAAAATTAGAGTAAACACATGAGTAAATAGCGCAATAAATCCCATATATTTTTTTTTTGTTTTATTTTAGAGAAATAAAGTTCATATTTGACTACTCTGCATTTTGACCAAAGATATTGCCTTTAAGAACAGCTATCAGGCAAGTTTTTACATATGTGTTGGCCATAATTGTTGGGAATCGGACACGTGTACGCAGCGGAAAACAAAAATTTTATGCGATTTAAACAAATTTAAAACACATAAACACATGCCCGATAATTGAAATCAATTAATTGCGTACCTTTGCGCTTCCAGCGAAATTAAAAAAACAACATACATGCTTAATTATTTAACCAAATTGAAATCAATTAGCATGCTCGCGTTTAAATCAAATAACATGCTCGCAACAAATAAAATGATTTCACGTAATCACATAAAATCATACAAGAACGAACATGAACATTTTATTTAAACGTAAACGAATCAAGAACAATGAATTCGTGAGTTTACCTCTTGACGCGTGAGGTAGATGCACTAAGCAAGATGAGATTTCTACGGAAACCAATCCGTACAATCCGGGGCAGCAGCCGTTGAGCGGCAGCAGCGGCGAGAAGGGCCACGGCGGCGCGTGTGACTCACGCGCAGTCTTCGGGCGGCGTGTGGGGATGCGTGCGGCTTCGGCTCGTGTGCTGCTCCTCGATTCTTCGATCTTCGATCTTCCTCCTCTCGGATTTCACCTCGTATACTTCGATCCACTAAACACGTGGCACTAGACACGTAATAGTTAGAAAAACGGAAGAAAATAAAGAAGGAAAGGAATACCGAAAGTGATCGGCCAACGGAAGGCCGATTCCGGCAAGACGGCGGTGGTGGCCGCGGGAGAGGGTGGCCGATCAAGAGAGGGAGTGGTTTAGGTGTTGTATTTTTGTGCAAGACCTATAAATCAAGTATTTATAGTGTCTTTCATAAACCCTAACGGGCTTAAGTTGGATCGGGCCCAACAGCTTAAGTTCGTTAGTTCTTTTACTTGCTCGTCTCTCTCAATTCAATGATCCGAAAATTGTAACGATTAAATTTTTGGAATCATTATAATGTCCTCGTCATTACGAGTGCCAACTCTCGATTTCCAACTTTCCAAAAGTGGAAACCCTAATTCAGTGCACTTTCTAAATTTGGAAACTTCCCGATTTAGAAAGCCCACTACGATGTTCGCCTATCCTTTTTCCTTTTCTTATCCTCATTCATAATTCCAAATTACGAATGTTGGAACCAATCATATTGACATCCAATCATGCAAAGATAAACTAATTTTACCTTTGACCGTTTATTCAAAGATCTCATGTGCACGAGCAATGTGACCCTCGATGGTTTAGGTGTAAGTTAGCCGTGGGCCCACAACCCTTTGTGGTCAAAACTCGTCCCTTAGACTTACGATTAAGATGAAGCTCGTTTCACCTTAATCACCCAACGAATCAAGATTGGCGTCTAGCAACTACGCGTCATGATTCCCTAGATATAAATGAAGTGCCTGAAAGAACCTTCAGATATAGTTAACGTACAGTACGGTCCCTTCGATTCATATGTCCCGATTGAACTAGAGGCATTGGTTCGTCGAGACCTCTTTATATGTTCAATGACCGTGCGATCGTTCTAAGTGTTGTAATCGTTACGTCCATGACTTAGAGAATCGAATTCTCTAATCATCACTTAGTCAGCTCTGGCCAGAGACTTATAATGATTACAAACTATCAGAACACACAGGACATCCAAGACTATTCTAGCGATCGAATCCCCGACTACAATGCACAGACCTCCCACTAGATTTCGGACTGCACGAAAACTGGCCCTTGGGATGGTCCTCGGTGGAACTCAGGGACAGGTCACGATACAGCTGGTCCTCTAGTGAAGTCATGGTGATGTCTAGGTCATAAGGACTAATGGTGTACAACTATACCATAGATATCTCTACTCGATCATTGGGAACCACTTCGAGATTTCTAGGGTGAGGGAGTTCAGTGAACTCGTCAACTTACGAGCACCCACTTATGCATGCCGATATCCCAATACCGTTTACTGATGAGATGCAGTACACATACACTAAGTGCTAGTCTCTTAATGGGAAAGGCCGATATCCTCATTGGTGGCGTAACCCTTCGACTAGGAACACGTTTAACAATTATAATACTTAAGTAAATATCCCACGATCCTAACGATCAATTACAAGTACTTGTAATAACTGTAAGGACTATATCTATGCTTGTGACAAAGGGACAAAGATATAGAATGCCAAGGTCTTTTATCATTAATACGAATAAAGCTTCGTTTATTACAATAATAAATACGAAAGACCACAGCCACATGTTGGCTTGTTGGTCACCCACTCTAACAATCTCCCACTTGACCTAAAGCCAACTACCCATGAATCGCAATCCCATCGACTCTCGATGTTTCTCATGGACCGATCTCGGTAAAGGCTTCGTGAAGGGGTCTGCAACGTTTTCTTCTGAGGTGACTCGTTCTACTTTAACTTCACCTCTATCAATGATCTCTCGGATCACATGATACTTCCTCAGAATATGCTTCGACTTCTGATGAGATCGCGGCTCTTTAGCTTGTGCCACGGCTCCGGTGTTATCACAGTACAACGGTACTGGATCACTAGCATTAGGAACGACACCCAACTCTTGGATGAACTTCCTTATCCAAGTCTCTTCTTTTGCAGCTTCGGACGCTGCAATGTATTCCACTTCGGTAGTGGAATCGGCCGTCGTGCTTTGCTTGGAACTCTTCCAACACACGGTACCACCATTAAGCGTGAATATAAATCCAGAGTTCGACTTTGAGTCGTCCACATCCGATTGAAAACTAGAGTCGGTAAAACCCTCTAATTTCAACTCGGTACCCCCATAGACCAAAAATATATCCTTAGTCCTTCGTAAGTACTTGAGGATATCTTTCACGGCCTTCCAGTGAGCCGGGTCGGGGTTAGACTGATATCTGCTTGTGACACTCACAGCATACGCAATATCGGGTCTCGTACATAGCATGCCATACATTATGCTTCCTATGGCAGAAGCATAAGGCGTCCTTTTCATCTCCTCGATTTCAATAGGTGTTTGAGGACACATAGATTTCGAGAGACGAACCCCATGGGACATTGGCAAGAATCCTTTCTTCGATTCTTCCATGCTAAACCGTTTCATAACGGTGTCTATGTACAGGCTTTGGGATAAGCCAAACATCTTCCTTGCTCTATCTCTATAGATGCGTATTCCTAATACATAAGATGCTTCTCCCAAATCCTTCATTGAGAAACGTGTGGACAACCATGCTTTCATTTGTTGCAACATTCCTACGTCATTCCCAATGAGTAGAATGTCATCGACCTAAAGCACTAAAAATATCACTGCCCTCCCACTAACCTTCTTGTATACACAAGGTTCCTCCGGATTCTTCTCAAAATCAAACTCTTTGATAGTTGAGTCGAACCTAATGTTCCAACTTCAGGATGCTTGTTTCAATCCATAAATGGATCGCTGGAGCTTGCAAACCTTTTGCTCACTTCCAGAAGATATGAAGCCTTCCGGTTGCGCCATGTAAATTTCTTCCTCAATATCTCCATTAAGGAAGGCTGTCTTCACATCCATTTGCCATATCTTGTAGTCGTACCAGGCAGCTGTGGCTAGCAAAATCCTAATGGACTTCTGCATCGCGACTGGTGAAAAGGTTTCCTCATAGTCAACACCTTGCCTTTGAGTGTATCCTTTCGCTACCAATCTAGCTTTATAGGTCTATACCTTTCCAACACCTCCAATTTTCTTCTTATAGATCCACTTGCAGCCTATAGGAACAATTCCCTTAGGTTCTACCAAGGTCCACACCTTGTTGGAGTACATGGAGTTCATCTCGGATTTCATGGCAGTTAGCCAATGTCCCATGTCCGCATCCGATACGGCCTCATTGTATGTTCTTGGATCTTGTCCAAGATCAACATGATCTTCATCATTCTCGAGGAGGAATAACCTATCCGGCATTTTCCGAACTCTTTCGGATCTACGTACCGTAGGTTCAGGAGGTGTATTAGTGGATTGTTGTATTGGTTCGATTACTTGTTCTTGCGCTTGAACTTCACTTTGTGGTTCTTGAACTACTTCAAGTTCTATCATGCTGCCTTTTCTATCGGATATAAACTCCCTTTCCAAAAAGGTGGCATTTCTCTAAACAAACGTCTTTGCTTCCTTGACATAATAGAACTCGTATCCCATTGAGTCTTCGGGATACCCCACAAAATAGCATAAGTCGGATTTACTATCCAACTTGTCTCCCACTCATCGCTTCACAAAAGCTGGACAACCCCATATCCTAATATGTTTGTAGTTGGGTTTCCGGGAATGCCAAAGTTCATAAGGTGTGGATTTAACTGCTTTGGTGTTAACTCTATTCAGCAAATACGTGGCAGTACGAAGTGCATGACCCCACAAGTATGCCGGTAAGTTCGTGAACCCCATCATAGATCGAACCATACCTAATAAGGTCCTATTCCAACGTTCGGAAACTCCATTAAGTTGAGGAGTTCCAGGTGGAGTCCATTGAGATTGTATTCCATTCTCTTTTAGATAGTCAATGAACTCGATGCTCAAGTATTCTCCACCACGATCGGATCGTAGCTTCTTAATACTTCGTCCGAGTTGCTTCTCTACTTCGTGTCTAAAATCTTTGAACCTTTCAAATGTTTCGGACTTGTACTTCATCAAGTACACATACCCATACCTAGAATAATCGTCGGTAAAGGTAGCGAAGTAGTTATATCCACCCTTTGCACTAACACTTAGTGGACCACATACGTCTGTATGGATCAAATCCAAAAGACCCTCGGCTCGTTCCATTTTTCCTTTGTCGGGTGACATGGTCATTTTCCCTTTAAGGCAAGATTCACAAGTTTGTAGTGATTTCACGTCCTCCAAAGAGAACAATCCTTCACTAACAAAATCGTTCATCCTTCTTATAGAGACATGACCTAATCTAGCGTGCCAAAGTTGTGCCGGGTTTTGTTCTATCTCCTTACGTTTTGCTGATATAACATTAATAGGTATTTCATTTGGATTTAGTTCATACAAGTTGTTTAATAGTCGTCCTTTGCAAATCAAATTCTCATTCTTTTGTATAATGCAAATCGAATTTCCAAAAACAAAAGTAAAACCTTCAATATCTTGTACATGAATAGAAATAAGGTTTCTAATGAGGGACAGGACAAATAAACAATCGTTCAAAACAATAGGAAAACTAGAATCCAAAACATTTAAGTAAATCGTGCCAATGGCTTAGGTGTTGTATTTTTGTGCAAGACCTATAAATCAAGTATTTATAGTGTCTTGCATAAAACCCTAACGGGCTTAAGTTGGACCGGGCCCAACAGCTTAATTTCGTTAGTTCTTTTACTTGCTCGTCTCTCTCAATTCAATGATCCGAAAATTGTAACGATTACATTTTCGGAATCATTATAATGTCCTCGTCATTACAAGTTCCAACTCTCGATTTCCAACTTTCCAAAAGTGGAAACCCTAATTCAGTGCACTTTCTAAATTTGGAAACTTCCCGATTTAGAAAGTCCACTACGATGTTCGCCTATTCTTTTCCTTTTCTTATTCTCATTCATAATTCCAAATTACGAATGTTGGAACCAATCATATTGACTTCCAATCATGCAAAGATAAACCAATTTTACCTTTGACCGTTTATTCAAAGATCTCATGTGCACGAGCAGTGTGACCCTCGATGGTTTAGGTGTAAGCTAGCCGTGGGCCCACAACCCTTTGTGGTCAAAACTCGTCCCTTAGAGTTACGATTAAGATGAAGTTCGTTTCACCTTAATCACCCAACGAATCAATATTGGCATCTAGCAACTACGCGTCATGATTCCCTAGATACAAATGAAGTGCCTGCAAGAACCTTCAGATATAGTTAACGTACAGTACGGTCCCTTCGATTCATATGTCCCGATTGAACTAGAGGCATTGGTTCGTCGAGACCTCTTTATATGTTCAATGACTGTGCGATCGTTCTAAGTGTTGTAATCGTTACGTGCATGACTTAGAGAATAGAATTCTCTAATCATCACTTAGTCAGCTCTGGCCAGAGACTTAGAATGATTACAAACTATCAGAACACACATGACATCCAAGACTATTCTAGCGATCGAATCCCCGACTACAATGCTCAGACCTCCCACTAGATTTCGGACTGCACGAACACTGGCCCTTGGGATGGTCCTCGGTGGAACTCAGGGACAGGTCACGATACAGCTGGTCCTCTAGTGAAGTCACGGTGATGTCTAGGTCATAAGAACTAATGGTGTACAACTTTACCATAGATATCTCTACTCGATCATTGGGAACCACTTAGAGATTTCTAGGGTGAGGGAGTTCATTGAACTCGTCAACTTACGAGCACCTACTTATGCATGCCGATATCACAATACCGTTTACTGATGAGATGCAGTACACATACACTAAGTGCTAGTATCTTAATGGGAAAGGCCGATATCCTCATTGGTGGCGTAACCCTTCGACTAGGAACACGTTTAACAATTATAATACTTAAGTAAATATCTCACGATCCTAACGATCAATTACTAGCTTTGTAATAACTGTAAGGACTATATCTATGCTTGTGACAAAGGGACAAAGATATAGAATGCCAAGGTCTTTTATCATTAATACGAATAAAGGTTCGTTTATTACAATAATAAATACGAAAGACCACAGCCACATGTTGGCTTGTTGGTCACCCACTCTAACAATAATGAATTGTTGGGAGATGACAATGCATACATATTCATATGATCCTACAATAATTATTAGAAAAGAAAAGTAGTATTGGAGATATTAATATTAAATAATATATTTCACTAATGTCTTCAGTTTTTGGTTGAGATGGTCATTCGATATCAAAGTCAAGCCAAATGAAAGGTCCTGAGTTTGAATCCTACTGCCACCCATTTCAAATATTTCAAGTGCAAGGCTTCAAATGTAATTCATCTGCACTTGAGGGGGTCTGTTGGAGATATTAATATTAAATAATACATTTCACTAATCGGTTAAACTTTTTGTTGAGATGGTCATTCAACAAGTAGTACTTCATAACATCAAATAAAATGTTTAAGATCAATTCAAAAGCACTATTGATATTATCCCACTAGTCTTACCAAATGTCAATTCATTGCACAACGTACTAATTTATAATCCTTACTTACCACTCTCATTGATCAGTTAAAGAATCATTACACAACAAGGCCATGGAACCAGTTGACTCTGTCTCCCAATTTCGATCATTGAAGTATTCAATATCAGGTAACTGGGAAGGTTGAGGAGGAATTTGCAAATTTTCGATTTCCCCTTGGAGCATTTTTAAAACTTCACTCATTGACGGGCGATCAGTTGGGCTCATTTGTATGCACCACAATCCAACTATTGTCATCTTTCTTCTCATTTTTCTTGCATTGTCGTCGTCATCGTCATCATCGTCATAGTCATTTTTATCGGCATTTCCAATTTCAATGTCATTGCCTTCATTCAAGTGATCATAAATCCAATATGGGAAATATTGGCTAGATTTGTTGTCATTATGCCTCGTACCTCTATTTAGCCCTAACATTTCCATCAATAACATTCCAAAGCCATAAACATCGGCCTTGTAAGAAATATGGCCAATGCTTCTATTCATCAGTTCAGGAGCCACATACCCTATTGTTCCCCTAACTGCAGTGAGAGTTGTTGTGAGACTTATGTTACTTTGCAGGAATGCTTCTATTGTACTAAACAATGACAAATGCCTTTTTCGAAATTTAATGATCAGAAGCACAAACAAGGAAGGCAATCCAATTAAGATCCTCAGTCCTAGGCAGGTCGTAAGTATACAACCTGAAAGAAGTATAACAACGCAACAATCATTAATACAAGTGAAGGACTCAAAATATTACCGAAATATATATATATATATATATATATATATATATATATATATATATATATATATATATATATATATATATATATATATATATGGGGTCATACAAATAAGCCCATCAATGAGTACTTTATTCAACAAAAGATCCAATAAAAAACTTCTTTACCAATAAGTCCACACATGGTCCAGATTTTTGTAGAGGACTAAAATAGCCCCTCATACTTTAATATGCTCCAATTTCATCCTTAACTTAATTTAACTTCAATTTGACCCCAAATTTCACAAATTATTCAATTTTGACCTAATTTTTTTCCCGCCAGATTCCGGCGTTGACCGGCGGTCAACGCCGGCATTGACTTTTCATTTTTTTTTCTCTTCTTCCGGATTTTTTCGCCAGTCTCCGGCGTTGACTTTTTCGATTTTTTTTTTTTTTTTTTTTTTATATATATTTTTTTTCGTTTAAACAGCAATATTGCTGTGATTGGCAGTAATATTAACTATATTAATGTGAAACACAGTAAAATTAACTAAACTACAGTTTAAGACAACAATATTGCTATATTAATCTCTAGCACAGTAATATTAACACAACAAAACGCATTATTATTGTGTAATAGAGTAATATTACTATGTTGACCGTTCAACAAATGTAAACATAATATAAAGCCAAAAGAATTAATATTACTGTGAGTGACAGTAATATTACTATAACAACAGTAATATTACCGTCAACCACAGCAAAATTACAATAATAGACAGTAATATTATTACGTTACTCCGTGAATAACTCAAACAAAACAAAAAACCCAAAAAAATAATAATGTTGATGTTGTTGACAATAATATTATTGTGTTTACAGTTATTTTACCGTCAACGACAGTAATTTAATTACGTTGACTTGTCAACAAATCAAACAAAATAAAAAAATAACAAAAAAAAAATAATAATATTACGTTAATTTACTGTCTACGGCACACCAATTACATAAATGTATTGTCAACGTCAGTACAATTACATTAATTAACTGTCATTGACAGTATAATTACGTTAATTTACTGTCAGTGACAGCACAATAACGGTCAACGTTTAGCGGCGGACGTAAAAAAAAAAAAAAACAAAAAAAAACAAACAAACAAACACTCAAAAAAGTCAACGCCGGAATCCGGCGGCGGAAAAAAACGGACCAGCAAAAAAAAAAAAAAAGTCAACGCCGGAAACCGGCAAAAAAATCCGGAAGAAAATAAAAATAAAAAATAATTCGAAAAGTCAATGCCGAAATCCGGCGGCAATTTTTTTATTTTTTTTGAAAAACAAAAGTCAAAATTGGAGTTTTGTGGTCAAAACTGAATTTTTATGGACAAAATTGATTAAATTGGGGTTACAATTAAGAATTGGGTATAAAAGGGTTGGGGAAATATTGTCATATACATGAATGTTTCCTTTATTTATAATAAATATTAAAGGGATGGGCTTATTGGTGAAAGAGATATAACCCCTAAACCTAGAATAATAAAGATGCTTGGTTGGTGACTAATGTACAAAAACCCCTTTTTAATTTTTTTTTTTAAATTTGGGTGAACCGCCGGCCGGCCTGACGGTTCACAATTCACCTATGTCTAGAACCGGGGCCGACCCGAGGTACACAGGCCGGTTCACAGTTCCGGGACCGGGCCAGTTTCGGGCCGAAAACCGGCCCATGGCCGTGTCTAGTTTCACCCAGAAATCCACAAAGGGGAGCACATAATAAACACTCACTCAAAGCTTACACACTCACCAAAATCATATCCCAAACTCAAAGCTCACACACTCACCTTACATAAGAAGAAAATGAGGATTTATGTTAAGTTTAGGTCAATTTACGTGTCTTACCGTCTTCCATTATGCACACCCAATATATGTGGGCCTCCAATCAAATATAACAGGTGGAAACTCTATTGGAGAGTCAAAGTCACCGTGTACCATTTCATTTGTTATCTTACTGGGCTAACTTAAGTATACTAGACCTTTCACTTAATGTGATGTGCTTACCCATCACATTATTTAGGCCATAAACCACTACATCCTCTCATAGAGGTATCCTATTTTAATTTTTATTTTTTTAAAATATTTTTATAGGTGTATGAGTATGAGATTGTAATATATCCAAAATAAGCTGCGTAAATGATCACTTAATTAAATAGAAAACACAAACAAATTGCAGAATTCTTACCAATAATCACATACAAGGCCTGAAGTAGCACCCAAAGTTGACCTACATTCATAAGAGTAATAAGAATTAAAATTCTAAGAAACTTTTCAATCTAATTTTGAAATTGCAAACTGTAATGGAATTATTTATATTTAAGCTGAAGTACCAATCAATTGTTTTTGAAGACAGGTAGCAGTTTCCCCATTTAATCCGCAATCTTCACAGCGACCACCACATAGCACAATGAACCATGAAAGTTCAAACCCATAAACCAGACAACTATGCACTTGTGAGAGATTCGACAACGCATCGCTTTTCATATTTAAAGAAGTCATCACCATCAGATCTATTCTGCACAAATCCATTACATATGATCCGTTCAACGCGCCCAACTTTACGTAACTGTATTTGCTGTCTGAACAGTGAGAAGTATCCAGAACATGTGGATATTGACTATTGTTGACCACCGGATCATAAGGGCAGCTGACGAAAGTCATAGGCCATGTTATTGCATGGCTTTTTCTGTCGTATCTTTTGATGCTGTAAGTATAACCAGAATCACCAAAATCGGAAGCTGATAGAGAGTGTTTGGGGAAAGAACAAATGTCGTCATTCTGTATGGCAGCATCGGTAAGACGGATTGTAGAGTTGTGATAGTTGATTACTTTGACGAGGTATTTTTGAGAATTGAGATATAGTGAAGTTGTATTGTTTTCGCATGAAAGTTCGTATTTGGGATGACCGCAGTGTTTCAGATCGGTATTGAGTCTGAAAGGATAGCTAATATTGCGAATTTCGCCGCACCAAGAAGGGTCACATGGTTTAGGGTTAGGATTATTATTAATCACCTTTCCATTGGATGTATGTAATTGGGTGATGATCATCCAGTAACAAAAACATTTCAGGATGAGTTTTTGGTGGAGCATGGTTTTCAAGTATGTGTAATTTGTGATTTGTGAATTCTCCAAGAGTCTTGATTCTGATAATGAAGGAAATAGTCAACCATGTGATTTAGTACTCTCCAGGTCAAATTGTCAATTGACATTTTTTCCATTTTTTTGTGATTGAATTTTTCATAAGCGAATGTTCATTTTTTTAGTTATATTTATCAATTTCTCCACCAACTCATGTGACTTTGATCACTTGGGTGACTTTGATCCTTCAATTAATAAGGGGTCGTAACAAATAAGCTCATCAATGGCACTTATTCATAAAGAGATTCAGATAAAAAACTTCTTTACCCAATAAGTCCACACATGGTCCAGATTTTTGTAAAAGACTACAATAGCCCCTCATACTTTAATATGCTCCAATTTCATCCTTAACTTAATTTAACCTCAATTTGACCCCAAATTTCACAAAGTATTTTATTTTGACCCAAAAAAAATTTTGCCGCCGGATTCCGGCGTTGACTTTTCAATTTTTTTTTCTTCCGGATTTTTTCGCCGGTTTCCGGCGTTGACTTTTTCGATTTTTTTTTTCTTCTTTCTGTTACATTTTTTTTCTATATTACTATTAAACACAGTAAAATTAACTAAACTACAGTTTAACACAGTAATATTGCTATATTAATCTCTAACACAGTAATATTAACACAACAAAACTCATTATTATTGTGTAATAGAGTAATATTACTATGTTGACCGTTCAACAAATGTGAACATAATAAAAAACCAAAAGAATGAATATTACTGTGAGTGACAATAATATTACTATAACAACAGTAATATTACAGTCAACTACAGTAGTATTACAATAATATACAGTAATATTATTACGTTACTTCGTGAATAACTCAAACAAACAAAATAATAATATTGATGTGGTTGACAACAATATTACTAGAATGAAAAATATATAGGGATAGGTCCACCCCTAAAATTCTTCCTTTGAGATACCCCTGGAGAGGTAAAAGTACTATTATGCCCTTAAGTGCAATTTTCGTCCAACTGCATTCGGTATTTTCGCCCCAACATGCATTCAGCATAATGCCCAACTACATTAAGCATTTTGGCCTGCATTTATCATTTTTATAGATTTTTTAATAAAAAAATATAAATGTTTATTTTATTATTTTTTTATATATACCCTATTTTTTTAGTTTGTTTTTTAATTTTTTTAATTTTTTAAAAAAAAATTAATTTTTTTTATTTTTATTTTTTAATTATTTAATTGCTTTTTAATTTATTTTTTTATCTTTTAATTTTTTATTTGTTTTGATAAATTTACTGTACTGAAATTGACTACACATGACTATAGTATACTACACATAACTATAGTATACCACAGTCATGTATAGTTATATGTAATCATGTATTGTCTTTTTACCCCAAAATTAATCTACACCAACAACAATGTTCACAATTTTAATCTTGATATTATAAATCAAATAACCCCAAAAAAATTGAAAAAACACAATCACATGCATATAATCTTCAAAACATGAACACTCATTACTATACATTAAAAAACACATAACATACATATAGCTATATGTTACTACACGTGACTATAGTTATATACAATTATTTATAGTTATATAAGTTACATAAGTCTGGAGTACTGTAGTATGAATGCAACTTCACGTACAACTTCTCTGCATCTTATTCTTTGCATCTCATAATGTTATATAGAGCAAAACCCGTGACAAAAAAAATACAAGTTAAAGAAAACGAAGAATAAAATGAAACAAGCGAATTACATTACATGAAAAAATACAAAAAACAATAAACAATGAAAGACATTTTTTGATAAATTTACTTTGGTGAACTATAGTCACAAGTATGTGCATTATTGTTACTGCATATGACTAGATATGACTATATGTAGTCAACTATAGTCATATGTAGTTATGTTCATTCTTGTTACTACATATAACTATATATAACTACATGTATACGATCACATGTGACTATATATGTATATGAATAAAATTCATCTACACCATTAAAAAAAGTTCTTAAATTATGCAATCTCTGGCAGATGTTGCTGCAACATTCATTATACTTTATTAAAAAAAAAATCAAACATACTTATTGGGCTTTGTGCAGTTTTCAATATACCACCTTGGTACTAATACAACCCATAGAAACTTGGTGAATTAAATCACGTAATGAACAAAACCTCCCTACAGTAGCATTACGCTGTGACGATTACTAAACATTTTGCCAGCTACTATGAAGTCATGTCATAACATAGAAGATAATATTCTGATCCCAAATACGCAGGGGAAATATAAAACGAATCTAAAACGAAGACGGGGAAAACAAAGCACGGGAAATATATAACGAATCTGAAACGAAGACGGGAAAACGGAGCAGGGGAAATATATAACGAATCTAAAATGAAGACGGGGAACATGGAGCAGGGGAAATATAAAACAAATCTAAAACGAACACGGGAAACCGGATCGGAGCAGGGGAAAAAAAAATGAAACAGCAGAAAACGGAGCACCTTGAAGATGTAGATCTCGTACTTCTCCACGCTCTTCTTCGTCCCCTTCTTCTCTCCACCGAAGGTCGCCTTGCCGGCGTCGTTGGGGAGCTTCTTGCCGGCCTTCGGCTTCTTCTCCGCCGCCGGAGACTTTTTTGTGCAGTTGTTTTTTTTTTTGGTGAGAGAGAGTTAGAGAAAGGGAGAGATGAACAGAGATAGAGTGAGTGAGATACGTAGCGATAGTTTGTGGGTGTGGGTGTGGGTGAAGAGAGAGAAAGGGTTAGGGCATGTATAGAATTGAAACTACAAGGGCAAAATAGTTACTTTAAGTTGTTTAGGGGGTCTCACTAATTAAGATAAGAATTTGGGTTTTTGACTAGGATAGAAAAATTTATTGGACCTCCTCATATATATTTTCAAAACTAGGGGGTTATCACTCAACCCTTTTCTAAAATACATCTCATGATATAATTTAAATCATTTCCATCCATTAAACTCTAATTCATACACTAATGACTACACTAACCACTATCTTCACAACTTTTTGATTTTTTTTTAGAAAATATTTTTTTTTTGTTCTGAATTTATTTTTTCTGACAGTTTTCTGGTGTTGACTTTTTCATTTATTTTCCTAAAAAGAAAATTTCTGAATTTTTTCCACGCGGGTCACTGGCATTTAGAGCCAGTCTCTAGTGGTAATTTTTTTCAAAATAAATTCCCCTAAATTACTTACTATCTGTGACAGTAAAATTGAAGGTCGGACGGTAACATTTACTAATATAACTGTCACAAACAGTAATGTCGTGGATAGTAACATTGCACGCCAAGACGATAAAATTAATTAATACATTAATATTAATGTGTTAACAACAATATTACTCTTTGAGACATTAATATTGCAGTTTTGACAGCAATATATTAACACAGTAATATTATTGTCTTTGATAGCAATATCGCACTCCAAGATAGTGATATTTATGATAATAATTTTTCGAGGAAAAAAAAAAGTCATTGCCAGAGATCGGTGGCTAACCTGCCGGAAAAAAAAAACTTCAGAAAAAAAAGTTTTCAAAATAGAAAGGCATAGACAAGGGTCAACGCGGCGGATCATTGGGCCTACAATATGTTTACCTACTAGGCCACGAGCCCAATTTAGAAGACCACCACTACGAAGGCCCAATCACATTCAAATAAGGTTTGGGCCCGACAAATTAACTTCAGCCTAGTTAATGAGGCATCCATAAAGATTTATTTCATTTGTTAATGTACGTTCTATTATCCAAGCAATTCAACTGTTCATATTCTCTCAACTATTTCTACAATCCGCACGTCTGACTTGGGCGTCGGAGGGGTTTCCACCGGATAAACCACGACTTAGTTTACATGTACTCTGTTCGCAGGAGTCTCAAGACCATCTAGCTCGTGAGCCAGTGACCTAAATTTCTCTTCGAGGTCATCCTACTAAAACTACTACAGGCAATCTGATTTTAGCATCATTATAATGGTGACGTCTGTGGGAAGGTATACTAGGTCACGTAGCGCGCAAGATACCCTTGAGACATCTGGTCGGATTGAGCATGACACTGCTAATAACCTCCTGCCTCGCCGAGGCTCTGGCTTACCGCTTCTCGCTCCCCGTATTTGGGATCTAACACAAGTCCCTCATCGCGAGTCCCCCACCTAGGACTCATCAAGGTCAACTTCAACCTACTTCTCAAATGGTTCAAATAACCGAAGACGCCCTTCAACACATGATCGCAGAAACCTTTGCCTGTATTGCCACTGAAGCAGTGGCATGATACATCGCCACAACGAGAGCCAACGCTCATCTTGCGGCTCCACCCGTGGTACAACCACCTCCACCGTCGCAGGAGAACGAATGCCAAACAATATGTCCTCGGCATCCACCTCGGACCCTAGGTCTCGGATGCAACAATCATCATCGAGAGGCAGGAACTTGGTAACAACACCCACGTTCACCTCCAAGAGGCAACGCCTCTCGCCAGCGAGCTCTTCCACTCAATGGTAAAGCGGATGAAATCAATAGTCGGGTATCTCGTTGGAATCACCTTCCCCACTTAGGCAATCTATAGGTGGAAGGGCAATAGCTCCAATAAGGCGCAATCCCTTCACTGTTGCCATACTCAATAAGATACTACCCCAAGGGATCTCGGGTTTGCCGCAGTTCGATGTAACTAGTGACCTACAGGAGCACCTTGAAAAGTTCTACGCCATGGTGGAACTATATGGCCCTATTGATGATGCGTTGTGCAAAATGTTCCACTCAACGCTCTCCAAACGAGTCATGAGTTGGTTCAACTCCTTGCCCACTAGGTCAATTGAAGCTCTCTCCCAACTGTCAGATCGCTTCACTAACCAGTTCGCTATCCAAAAATTACGCTAAGACTCTCGCGTACCTCTTCACTATCGCCCTGAGAGAGGGCGAAACCTTCTACAACTATGTTAAGTCTATATTTGTATACTTAATTATATCTTTTAATTGGAGCTTTTGGTGAATTTTATTGATGATTGGTGCTTAAAGTTTTGATTTATTGTGTTTCACGTACAAATTGAAGAATTGAATAATTTGAGAATCAAAACTGCAATTTAGAAGAAAAGATAGAAAAAAATTGGTGAAGTCAACACCACTAGACATGTCAAGATCTCAGACGGTCGTCCAAGAAATACACTAGGAATCCGGACAGCCGTCCAAAGCAAGAAAGAGAAAAATAATCCACGCTATTTCAGAAGGCCGTCCGAAATGGAGAACAAATCTCCAGACGGTCGTCCTAGTAGGCGGAGCTGCGCAGTAAGGAATTTTCAATTGTACAAGAAAACTGCCTTTACCAATTTTTCTCACCTTATAAAAGGCCATCTCAAGCACAAAGCTAGGAGTCCTCTCTTTTTACGCAATTTCGAGAGCAAAGGAGCAATAACGAAGAAGAATAATTTGAAGACTTCAAGCATAGTTTTTATCTTTCATAAATTCATTTTATTTAGATTTTAATTTAATCATGAGTAGCTAAGCTCTTTATTTCTAGGATTTCATTTTGAACCCTATGTGGGATTTATGAACCCTGCTATGATTTTATGCAAGTTTTAATTCCAAATTATTTCTTTTACTTGCTTTATTAAGTGCATGAAACTGACCACTTTATGTGATTTTGTATTATTGTAGAACATGGGTAGAAGAGCCTTTGTTGTATTAACATAGGAATATTGTTAATCTCTTAGGTAGTCATTATTGAGATTGTGATTCATGTTGTGTTCTAGATTTAATTGCGTAGGAATATAGTAATTCAATCTAGAACATTACAATCGTAATACACGCGGAAGCGGGCTATGATTAATTTAGCATCTCAGGTTAGTAATCCGATTTAATAACCTGCATAATTGTTGGAATTGGGGAATTAATAATCACATAAGGGAAGAACAAATTTATAGGCTTGTTTACTCTGATAACTCTTCATGTTTAATTGTTTTTTTGCTCTTGCCTGTTGAATTTAGTTTAATTTAGTTTAATCAATCTTCTCTCGACTGTGTAGGATGGCTTGATCACAATTGATAGAATTTAGTGATTAGAATTAGATAATTTAATATTCTTTGTTGGATTGATATTCGTCTTAATTGTCCACTATATTACTTGTTCGATACGTGCATTTGTGTGTAGGTCAAATCACCAACACGCATTCAACGATTTGAGGCAGCTCATGAAGTTCCTAACATGGGAGGAGGCATGCACTTTGGAATCATTCAACAAAACTTGAAGCAAGGTAGATTCAAGAAATCTATCGCGGGAAGACCTCCCACCACTCTGTAAGAGTTATTAAGTCGCACTGAGAAACACGTGCTCATCGAAGAGGCTTTGGCCCTCACTCCTTCCAAGAGGAAAAGTATTGATGATTACTTCGACACCCGACGACGAGATGACCGACGGCAATCGTTGACATCTCAGTGATAATCTCTTTCCACGTCCCTGGACTTCTAATGATGTCAATGACACGTGGAGTCTTTCGAGCCCATAACAGAGTTAGTGATCGCACCATCCTAAATTGGGGGGCTATCCCTCCCCAAGGATGATGCATCCCCTCATCTCTCTGCATCAATTGGGTGACCAGCCTCCAGCCTCGTTGGCCCCTCACTGCGAGACAACTCCCACGAGGAGCCAACCTGCTCGGGGCTACAAGCGTGAGAACGACGTGAAAGAAGCACCTACAATTTATACTTAGTATAAATTTTGGTATTTCGAGCGATTCGCTCCCTACGTATTTATTTTCATTCGCCTCAAGCAGGGTTGTAACATTTAAACTTTCAATCAACGAATAAAACACGTTTTCCTTCTTACTCTCAACGTTGTTACTGTTTCACTACACAATTATCAGCTCAAGGTAACATTATTACAACCCTAGAAACACTTAGAGCCATTATGGTGATACATATACCCTGGCCAGCTTGATTACCAAAATCTCTCTACTTGTTTTTAACGGGTCCTTCATTTAAAAGGTGACCACGGTACTACATACTTACGACCCGTGAGGTCTAACAAGGGGCATGATCCCCATCAAAGAATCTTAAGAGATTGATGATCCTCTCATCAAGTACATCACGCGCGAGGCTAAAT
This sequence comes from Erythranthe guttata, assembly GCF_000504015.1. The sequence continues at coordinate 871,143 of NW_012194890.1, read as the reverse complement.
ATAAACAAATACAAGCAACGCGTCAAACGAATGACAATGTCAAACAATATAAACCTCAAACAAAATAGTAGTGGGAAAACCCATCTACTCCAAGTATGAAGATACATCAAGTTATCCGCCCACATATAGGGGAGCGCATATCCTATCAAATACCTATACTACACTTGGTACTCCTATTACGAGCCTAAGTCTCTCCCGCGGTATCGTCATCTGCCTCACCAACATTTGCTATCACGGTACCCGCATCGCACGCACCGCCTCAAGGTCACGCCCCTCCGGCCCATGCGCCAACGCGCCTTCGCGTCCTTCCGGCCCGCGCGTCAACGAGCCTTCGCGCGACTTGTGCCCACACGCCTTCGCCACCGCCGACCACCTCAAAGTGCGCGCCCTCACCTCGTGAGGCGCACCGCGCATGCGCACGATATTCTCCAACCCCGAGGCGTGTGGCCTCACCTCATGAGGAGCGTCACGCGTTCGCGCACCCGCCCCTGCTGGGCGTCCGCGCCGCGCACCCTGCCGTGCACCCGCCCTCAGTCGCACCCTAAGTTGCCGTTGCCCGACCTCCGTTGAGGAGGCGCGGCGCCGGAACGCCACAGTGCGCCTTTCCGCCGCCACGTGCGGTTCCCAACCCAACCTCCATGCCCAAAGGCAACGCTCTAACGCGAGACTACAACAATTTTTACTCTCGACACAATCTGGAACCCGTTTTGACTTGGCTCCCACATCAACTCGAGAGTGGGGTACTTAATGATATGCCTAATTGGGCTAGCCCAATGGGCCTACAATTTCATTACCTATTGGGCCACGAACCCGATTTAGAAGCCCCAATCACCTTCAAATAAGGTTTGGGCCCGACAAATTAACTTCAGCGCAATCAATGAGGTGTACCTAAGGATTTAAATCATTTGTTAAGGTACGTTCTATTATCCAAGCAATTCAACAGCTCATATTCTCTCAACTATTTCTACTATTCGCACGTGTGACTTGAGCGTCGAAGGGGTTTCTGTCGGATCAACCCCCTGCTTAATTTACGTGTACTATGTTCACAGGAGTCTCAAGACCATGTAGCTTGTGAGCCAGTGACCTACGTTGCTCTTCCAGCTCATCCTACTGCAACTGTAGCAACAAATTCTCATCTGCGATTTAAACAAACAAGAAATACTTGCACATAGATAATTTATTAAATGAAAAATAAATATTGCGGGTTACAAACTTTAATTTAATCCTCTGATTCTTCTCTCATGATTAATATATAGTTAGCTTTGAAAATTAGGAGTCGTGTCGTTGACTTGATCTTCTCCGGATTTGATTTTGAATTTGAATAACGTTTTGGGGAGGGTCTTGCGACTTGAGTCTCGGATCGAACGCTAAACTTTGACGATCTTTGACTTAAAGATCTAGGAGTTCCTAATGGATTTGGCCCTTCAATCTTCCTTCGATCTTAATTTGATGTTAATAGCGTTAATTCGAGGGTTTAGCACCGTAATCTCGAATTAAACGCTTTAACGTGCCTCGAATTTGATGAAGAACGACTTGAATATTGTAGAGAGAATTTCTCCTACGGTTTTTCTTCTTCTTGAGTTGTGTTGTGTAGGGAGGGTCCCTATTTATAGTGGTAGAATAAGAATCCTATATAAACCTTCTTGATGATATGGCGCGATATGATTGACCCTTTTTAATGTGATATTTATTGCTTAAAACTTGAAAAATAAGAAATAATCATATTGGCCAATAATTAATTGATATTTATCGTCCATGACTTGTCTTTGCAAGACAAGATATAATTTAATGGGCAAATGGCAAAAGTGGACATGACAAGGGACTTAAATGCACAATGGTCCACAAAAAAAAAAAAAAAAAAAAAACAGTCTTTCAAATAAATCCATCCCCATGTCTTTAGTCTAAAATACCCTTCCATAATATAATTCGTATCAATTCCATCCATTATACTCTAACTTCCATAATATTACTCATTGACTCTGGATTTAAACAAATATATCACATTAACCCACATTTTAATAATTTTTTGAAAAAATATTTTTTTTTTCAGAAAATAATTTTTTTTCTGAATTTTTTTTTCTGGCCAGATTTCGGCGTTGACTTGTTGTTTTACCTTTCTTTTTTGAATTTTTTTTTTGAATTTTTTTTTCTTAGAAAAACTATTTTAGGTAATATTATTGTTAGGGACAGTAATATTATGAATATTATTTTTCCGAACAGTAATATTATTAATATTGCCGTCCCAAACAGTAATATTATTGCATGAGACAGTAATATTACGGTCGGAGACACTAATATTATAGTCGAAGACAGCAAAAATGCAGGTCAAGATGATAGAATTAATTAATACAATAATATTACTTTCTCAGACAGTTAAATTACTGTTGGAGACTGTAATTTAGCAGCCTAGACAGTAATATTAATTAAAATAACATTGTTTTTTAGAAAAAAAACAAATTTTCAAAAAAAAAAAAGAAAGTCAATTAACAGTTAAATTACTGTCTCCAACAGTTAAATAACTGCTGGAGACAGTAATTTAGCAACGAAGACGGTAATATTAATTTAAAAATTAAAAATAAAAGTCAATTTACAGTTAAATTATTGTCTCCGACAATTAAATAACTGCTGGAAACAGTAATTTAGCAACCAAGACAGTAAAATTAATTAAAATATTCTTTTAAGAAAAAAAAAGTGAATTAACAGCTAAATTACTGTCTCCAACAGTTAAATAACTGCTGGAGACAGTAATTTAGCAGCCAAGACAGTAATATTAATTAAAATAATTTTTTCAGAAAACACAAAAAAAAAAAAAAAAGTCAACGTCGGAGACCCGGCGGTCAACGGCGGTTGACCTACCGGAAAAAATTCAGAAAAAGAAAAAAACATAAAAGTCAACGCCGGAGACCGGCGGTCAACGGCGGCTGACCGGCGGTCTCCGGTGGTGGCGGGTCAAATTGGGGGTCAGAATTGAAATTAGGGTCATAATTGGTTAATTGGTTAAATTGGACTAAATTGGAGTGTAAATCATGAAATTATAGTTTAATTGGGTTTCAGTGAATTGGGGGTAATTTTGGTATATATAAAATGATTTTCCTTATTTACAAATAAGTTTGAATGAGCTGGAAATATTTGAAAGACAAAAAAGTTGGATGTCGCCTTTTGAATTAAGTGCCCTTGTCATTGGCATATTTGCCATTTGTCTTAATTTAATTTGAGACACAATTTAATTGGCTAATTTAATTAACCAGTTAATTAATTTTATGCGTCTACATCAACTACTATTACGTGTAATCTAATTTTAGCATCATCACAAAGTATTCTAAGTAATTTCCTTTTAGATTTATGCTAGCATTGAAGTGGCAAAATAAACGAATTTATGATGAGGGGAGTTGTTAAGGAACTAGTCAAGAATGTGACCTTATTAGTAAAATTATTAGAAAAGAAAATTTGGGAACAAAAAAGTTTAATACTATGAATTAAGTCCTACCATCTGACCTGCTCTACTCTACAACAGTTTACTTGAAAAAGAATTTGCACATAAACAGTAATAGCAAATGCACAAGTCTTCATAATTCAGATGTCTCCCTTCGTTTACTTTCTTTTGTTCTTACCACTTGTTGTACTAGTACTAGGAAACGACGATGATTGTATGCCGATCAGATGCAGAAACAACGGCCCGATAATTCGGTTTCCTTTCAGACATACAAATCGGCAGCCTCAACATTGTGGCTATCCGGGCTTCGATTTATTCTGCGACAATAAAAACAATACCGTGCTCGTGCTCCCGTTCTCGGTTAATGTTATAGTAAAGAAAATCAACTATGTATCTCAAAGAGTTTTTGTTTTTGACCAAGAAAATTGTTTTCCACAAAAGCTAACACATCTAAACTTATATGCTTCCACTTTTCGTTTCTTGATAAAGTTCTTAGATAACTATACCCTGTTCAATTGTTCTGATCCACCAGGAAGAGATTTAAGAACTTTAATTCCTTGCCTTGGCGATTCCACGTACCAATTCTATGCCGTTGATTCAAAACTTTCGATGGAATCACTTCCTTTGACTTCTTGTACCAAAACATATGAATTCAAATCTGTTCCGTGGAGAATGTTTCAAGAAAAAGACTTCTATTTGGAGTGGTCTGAACCAGCATGTTCCGTATGTGAAGATAAAGGCAAAAGATGCAGCTCGTATAATTCTACGACATCGGATCGTCGTATTCAGTGTCTTGACCAACTCCCAACTACAAATCATCATGGTACTTTCGTGTTTAGTTGGATATTGTATTTTCGTATTTTCAGCGAAAAAGAAGCTTAAGTAATTATTTTGCTTACAGGAACAAGAAGGAAGCAACTAATTGAAGGTGAACATTTTTGTCTGTTTCTTTTTTGATATTTTTGTAATGGATTGGTTTAAGAATCTGACATATAGATATTCTATTTCAAAGGTTTTGGTTCCATTCTTGCCGCGATAATACTCGCAGCTTTCGTCTATCTTTACATCAGAGTTAGAACATACCGAGAGAACCGAACGATGATTGGGATGTTTTTGCGAGATTACAAAGCCCTTAAGCCGAGTAGATTTTCATACTTGGACATAAAAAGGATTACTCATCAATTTAGCGAGAAATTGGGCGAAGGGGGTTATGGAATTGTTTACAAAGGAAAGTTGAATAACGAAATAGACGTTGCAGTGAAAGTACTCAACAATTCCAACGGCAATGGAGAGGAGTTTGTGAATGAAGTAAGTACGATTGGGAGAATACACCACGTCAATGTTGTCCGTCTTCTCGGATTTTGTGCTGATGGATTTCGAAGAGCTCTTGTCTATGAATTCTTATCAAACGGTTCTTTAGAAAAGTCCATTTTCCAAGAGGGTTCGAATAGAATTACTCTTGATTGGGAAAAGCTAAAGGATATTGCATTGGGCATAGCCAAAGGTATAGAATATCTACACGAGGGGTGCGATCAACAAATACTCCATTTCGACATAAAGCCACAAAACGTCTTGTTGGACCACAACCTCAACCCGAAGATTTGCGATTTCGGCCTTGCAAAGTTGTGCTCAAAGGAACAAAGTGCAGTGACAATGACTGCGGCTAGAGGAACAATGGGATATATTGCACCTGAAGTACTGTCCAGGACTTTCGGGAGGGTTTCGTATAAGTCCGATGTTTATAGCTTCGGAATGTTGTTGCTCGAAATGGTGGGAGGGAGGAAAAACGAGGATCGGAATGTAAATAATACTAGTCAGGTATATTTCCCTCAATGGATATACAATCATATAAATGCGGAGGATAATCCATTGTGGGTAAAAAATGAAGAATGAAATAGTATAGCAAGGAAACTTAGTATAGTAGGGTTGTGGTGTATACAGTGGTGTCCGACAGATCGTCCGTCAATGAAAGCTGTGGTTCAGATGCTGGAAGGAGAATGTGACGATCTTACAATGCCTCCGAATCCATTTCCAGCTACTACAAATCCCATTGATGGAAAACATTATCAAACTCAGATGTCGATCATATTAGAAGAGTAGTTGTTTTCTTTTTTATTTTCCATTGTAAAACTTTGTTGTGTTGTTTGTCAAAATAAAAATAAAATAAACTTTATTGTGTTGAAGCTACTAAATTCCTGACAGAGTTGAATAATATGACCTCTGTTGTTGATATTTGATCCTTTCATTTTGCAAATTAATCAATCAAATCAACCTTAATCTACCTTTATATTTCTATACTCTATTACTATTATTACTACTATCTATAAAAGGATGAATATTAGTTGAGTTTCTTCCATTTTATGTGAGGACTAAAAAGTCCTTAATAATAGACTAGAGGATAAGAACATACAAGGATATATAATTGGGTAATATCTTAATAACAATATATAAACACCCATATTAATTTGTAACCGATGCAGTTGTTGGGCATACAAAGACAAAGGAGTGGTATTATATTTATTAATAACAATATCAAAATGCTGTGTGTTCAAAAAAAAAAAAGAAATTAGTACCAATATCAAACCATAATTCCTATCTGTAACCGATGAAACTGAACCATTTTTTTTCGAAAACAACGTTTCAATGTCATCTCTTATGAAATGTTAATGCACATTGACCTTACACATGCCTCAACCACAACTTGGTTTACCCGTCACACACTACATATACTGCCCAAAAAAAATAAAATGGCTCTCATTCATTCATTGATTAATATTTAGTCGGCATGCACACAATTTCCCCTGATTCAGAATATTTGTTGCTATTTAGCTAGCACTAATTTCGTTGATTTGCGAATTTGTATAGTTTAGTTTTTAATGTGTACGTTGGTAATACCCCGAACGATTGCCGTTTAAATCATCCGGCGAAAGGAAAAATAATTTAATTATGTCAAATACTTTATAATATTGAACAAATAATATTCAAGACATAGGTGATGCTGATCACCACTAGCTTTGGCGACAGGAGGTGTACACCGGTGGTAGGGGAGTTTCAGCCATGCTCGACTTCTTTTTCTCCTCGCTAGCTTACATTGAAAGGTGATTAGTACGGCCTGACGAAAAAGACTTGGATTATGGTTTATGCTTACATATAAACCCCTTCTATTTTTTTTTTTCTTTTTATATGATTACTTGTATTCTCATTCTTCCTTTGGGTGTTTATGAGCTCCAAATTTATTAATTTGGTGGAATTTATTGTACAAAAGATTGCAAACTTGCAGTCAAGCTCACAAACTTTCAACTATTAGAGACATATAATACTTTGACGGCAAAATATATATGGCCAGGATTTAATTTTTGTTAATCAGGTTCTTTTTTGTTTTGCAATATTTTTAATCCGCGGATTTAATTTGATGAGTTTTGGTTGTATGGCTATTCGTTTAAGTATTTGATTACTTTCGAAAAAGAAGAAATGAAAGCCAGTTGTTGATTGTTTCATATTTACGATAGTGATTTTAGTGCCTTTGTTTTAGCCCTCTAAAAGTATTCTCAAATATTTCATAAAGATTCTTCTATGAATGAAACGAATTATTAAAATTACTATGTTGTGTGCTACAAGATTATGAGAATATGTTATTATTATTATTTTTTATTAATAATAATTGTTGTTGTTCTTATTATAGATAGATCAAAATCCAAGGTTTAGGTAAACATGTTTAAAATATAGTTAGTTTGGATAATAAAGTGATCCAATTTATAAGAGGTAGACCTAATGAACTTAAATTTGGTTCAGTCAATTATATTCATAGAAGGTGAAGATCCACTCTAATGTTAGGTACTTTGACTAGCCATTGAGGCTAATAGCAGCGAATAACAACAATGTTTAGTTTGCCGTCGAATGAGGTTTGGATGAAGGATCTTTAATAAACGTAACCGCATTGAGGCAATTGGCTATTCGCTTCAAGATGATACGACGGGCTATAGCTTTAGTTGCTAAATGGCAGGTTCTAGAAATAGCAAAAGATTCAGAAGCCAAATTATAGACACAAATACAATGGTGTCTCATTGTGCGAACAAAAATAATAAATTCATTGGCATTACGAATAAAGAGGACTGTAAATGCAATGCCATCCTCAAAGCAACAATCCGTGTTCATTTTCCACGACATATTCTATTGGAAAGGAGGGTGTAAGGTGGTTTTTTTTTTTTTTTTTTTTTTTTTTTTTTTTTATTATGAGAAAAGGGTGTAAGGTGTTGAGTGTATAATTTACACTAAATATGTTTACTTTACGTGGATGTTTTGTTTAGATTTAATTGTATTTATGCTTTAATTGATAGATTTTATGTTTTATAGGTGACAATCGAAAAATAGGTGTCCATGAAGGAAAAAAAGATAAAAAAGAAATGAAAATGTTGCAAATAAGGAAATAAATCAAATTTGAAAAAAGAATCTCGGAACAACTTTGGCAGTGTCCACAATTTCGAGCACATCTCTTCCATACGAACTCCATATCACCTGATTCCGACGACATTGAAAAACTATTTACAAGGGCTATAATTCTTATTTCATGCAACTTTCCAACATTCGGACTCTAATATGCTCACAATCAGAATAGATTCTGGTGGGGCGGCAAAGTGGCGAAAATTGAATCATTTTAGGTTTGCACTACTTCCTTATCAAAAAAAGCCTATAAAAGCAACAAGTTTTACACCATAAACACAAACTTTTACACCACAAAACGCGAAGAACGAAGATCGAAGACTCAATCATAGTTTTTCTTATTTCTGTTATGAATTCTATTTTGTTTATCATAAGAATTACGAGTAACTAAGTTTTTAGTTTCTCGGATCTTATTCGAACCATATGTGGGATTTGTGAACCCAATTCTATGATTTTATGCAAGTATTAATTTTGGATTATTTCTTCTACTTGATTTATTAAGTGCATGAACTTGATCACTTTATGTGCTTTATTGTTATTGTTGAATGCAAGAATTGAAAAATCGGTTTAACAATTAGAACTGTGGTAGAAGAGCATTTGTTGTGTTATCATAGGAATATAGTTAACCTCTTAGGTAGCCATTATTGAGATTTTTGATTAATACTTTGTTCTTGATTGAATTGCATGCGTAAGAATACAATAATTTAGTCTTGAATATTAGAATCGTAATACACGCGAAAGTGGATTATGATTAATTTAGCATATCAGGTTAGTAATCCGAGTTAATTACTTGCATGATTGAGGGAATTGGGGGATCGATAATCACATAGGGGTAGATAAAATCATAGGCCTTTTTAATTTGGTCACTCTTCGTGTTATTTGCGTACTTGGTTTTGCTTGCTTAGTTGATTGCTATTATTGATTTAGTTTCGTTTAGTTAAATCAACTCAATATTAGATTGTGTAGGGTGGGTTTGAACATAGTTGATATAATCCAGTGCTTAGAGTTAGACAGTTTAATATTCCTCGTGGGATCGATACTCGAACTTTTAGTCCATTATATTACTTGTACGATATGTGCACTTGCGTGTAGGTATTTTCACCAACAGAGTACTTGGATGGGAAAAACGATGAGATTGGTATGTTGGACAAGCACTCTTTGTTGAGCCAAAATGAAAGTTTTAAGTTATCTCTATAGAAATATTAGTTTTGCGGCCTATAACCTTGCTTATATGTTAGGAGTGCAAGTTGGAACGAAAATTCCAATTTCCGCCGGTTCTGATCCGAGAAGTTCCGATTTCGGAACAACTTTTTTCAGTCCGACTTTCAAAATTCCGATTTCCGATTTTTTCTGAATTTTTTGGATTGGAATTGGAATTATATTAAAAATAATTGGAATTTTCCGATTCCGATACGATTTAATTGCCGAAATTAATTTCGAATTTTTTTTTTTTTTTTTCAAAAAACACACCTATAAATAATATATATTTTATAATTCGTATTTTAAGTTTGTTTTATTTTTTAAAACAATAATTTGATTTAAATTTTTCTTAGGAATTTGACATATTGAATTGTTGTTAGAAGTTCTATTCGATATTATGATGTGGTTTATTTTTATTAATTTTTTTGAACTGAAATTTAGTAGTTCTTAGTTTTATTTTTATCGACGTGAATGCTCTTATTTTTGGAAAATTTCCGCTATGTTTTGAAATTTTAAAACTTATGTGATTTCCGAAAAAAATCCAAAATTCCGAAATTTCCAGGTCTTTCGGAAATGTAATGAATTTTTAAATTCCGAAAATTTTGGAATTGAAATTGATTTTGTACTTCTGATTTTTTTTGGAAATTTTCCAAAAAGACTAATTTCGATGCGATCCATCTAAGTTTCATCCCTAACCTTGCTAGATGTGCATGCATTTTATGTAAATTGGTGTGGAATTGTTCCTCTTCAAAACATCCTATTATCTTGCTTATGTGACGGAGGTTTCCCTATTGTTGACGTCTGTAATTTTATGTTTAAATGATATTTCCGTTAGAGCAATTCCAATGGGTAATCAAATAGTGTATTCAAACATTTAACTACCATTAAATACTAAAAAATATAAATTTTTAACTCAAATGGAGTTATCAAACGAGGGTTCCATTTTGATAATATGAGCTTTTTGATATAACCTCATCAATACTTCTTTTAATAGGGAGAGGTCCAAACTATTTTGCACCATTTGAGAAAAACCCATCCAAATTTCGACCATCCATTTTTCAATTATGTCCATGCCATCTCATCAGCACTGTCACCGCCCATCAACCGTTTTTTTCCTTTTTATTTTTATTTTATTTTTATTTTATTTTTTAATTTATTTTTTTCGTTTTTAACTTTTTTTTCTCAATCAGGTATATTAATCAACTATGATGAAATATAGTCGATTAAGAAACTGACAACTAAAACTAAAAAAACACAACTACACAAAAACGAAAGTCAACATTTTTTTACAAAACAAATAATATACATAAATTGTAATTGATTTATACAAATCGAAATCAATACACAAAAATAAAAAAATGAATTAAAAAATAAAACCGAGTAACCTTAATCACCAACCAAAACAGTCTATTAACACTTTAATCGACTATCAGAGTATAATCGATTAACTTAATCGATTATGATGAAGCATAGTCAATTAAGGGTCCAGCCTGCGCGAATTTCTCTACCCGCGCCGTTATCCGCCCAATCTACGAAAAAACCCTAGATCTTCTCTCCATCGTCACCACACTGCCGCCACATCACACCATCACCACCCCACTTCGATAAATTTGCATCCACCGCCTGCTGCACCACCACTCTCAACCGTCGAAATAATGTACCACGACAATCTGATCTTCACAATACTCCAGGAAACTTCAACCGATGGTGGGTGGTTCCACTCCCCTCCCTTCCGGATCGACTTGCTGGAGCCGAAGAGCGTGGTCCCCACCACGCTTGCTCTTCCTCTTCGGCTGATTCTTCTTCTCCTTGTCGGTGGAAGCTGCGGCCCTTGTGACCAATGTTGAGGCTGTTGCCAAAGAAAAGAGAGAGAAAAAAACATAAAACAGAGAAGATAATAGAAGAGAGAAGAAAATAACGAGAAATGAGATGAGAAAAATGAAATTTGAGATTAGGGTTTTGAAAGAGTACATTGGACAATTAAGGGTAGATTTGGAATTATGAATATAGCATGTGGGTGGAATATTAGCTAAGGAGGTTTTCTCTAATTATTTTTGGGAGGGGGGTTTTCCTTAACTACATTTCCTAGGTTGGGGGGTCTTGCTAATTTTTCTTTTGATAATTCACCTCTTAGGAAATTGAGTTATAAAAAATGTAACCACCTAAACATCTAATCACAAGTTGACATGGGGCAATGGGTCGACAAAAGGAATGGCATGGGTAGCATGGAAGGAGTTATGTAAAGGAAAGGCACAAGGTGGACTTGGATTTCGGGATTTGCGAGCTTTTAACATGGCTTTGCTTGTCAAACAAGCATGGCGTATCCTTGCTCATCCGGACTTACTCATGTCTCGAATCATGTCGGCCCGATACTTCCCAAACGGGAACCTCCTTTTGGCTGGGATTGGCTCCAATCCATCGACAACTTGGAGGTGTATTCAAAAAGCAATCCCATATTTAAAGATGGGCATCAGACGACGTATTGGCAATGGCCATAACACTTCCATTTGGGCCGACCCGTGGCTGCGTGATGATGGGAATTTTAAGGTTCTCACAAGGCGGTCTATCTCCTCGCCCTTTCCGAATCGAGTTTCGGATCTACTTGAACCTGGATCAAACTCTTGGAATCTAGATCTTGTTCACTACACCTTTTGGCCGGTGGAAGTGGTGAGGGTTCTCGAGGTTGCGGTGGGGGGTCCCCACACGACCGACATTTGGTGTTGGCACTACTCGAACCAAGGAAGATATACGGTAAAGTCTGGCTATCATATGATTCTAAATTCTCCACTATTTTTGAACAATCACAGCGGGATCGAACATGGATCGGGAAGCGGAGGTGCTAATCGTAATTGGAATCTTGTTTGGAAGTTGCCGCTGCCACAAAAAATAAAGTTGTTTCCATGGCGTTTTTGTGGTAACAATCTCCCTACGAATTCGGAACTCTTTCGTCGAAAGGTGATAAGGTCTCCATTATGCTCGCGATGTAATGCAGAGGAAGAAACGATCCTGCACGTCGTGACAACTTGCAAGGGCATGGACACGGTCTGGACGACTCCACCTTTTGTCCTCGGATATCGATCGAGTTTCACATCTCCATGGGGATTGCTGCTGCACTGGAAAGAGACGTGGGACGAAGAGAGTTTTCTTTTGGCGTCAATCATCGCCTGGAAAGTGTGGGATTGCCGGAATAAAGAGATGAAGAACGAAGAGGTGATGAAAACGGAAGACTTGGTCAGCTGGTGCAAGAGCTATTTGGAGAACTTTAGAAGCGCCCAACTCCGACCGAACCCCAACCTAGGCCAAGCTCACCCAACGGAATGGCAACCACCGGAATTAGGAGAGATTAAAATTAATTTTGATGTTGTTGTTCGTCAGGGAACATCTGGTTTCGCGGTAGCTTGTGTTGCAAGAAATCATGAAGGAAGATGCCTCGCTTGGAAAGTGAACAGATGCAACGGCAAACTACAACCAGTTGAAGGCGAAGCCTTGGCGGCTCTCCAGGCTGTCTTGCTAGCCAAAGCAAACAGATGGGCTGACATTAGCTTGGAAGGAGACTGCCTCCCTGTGATTAAAGCTCTTTGTGCAGGTAGTGGAGAGACTTTCCATTACGGAGCTATTATTGAAGAATGCCTTTTTCTTTCTCAAAACTTTTCCAGTTGTAAGTTCTCTTTTGTTAAACGGGAGGGCAATCATTTAGCCCATAATCTTGCTCATTTGCCTTGCAATGATACTTTGGAAGGCTTTGAGCTTCCTGTTACTATGGCTTCATCAGCCCAATAAAAATTTATGTTATTTTCAAAAACAAAAAGTTGACATGGGGCAAGTACAAATAAAACCACCCATAAACTTCCAGTTGATAATGAATTTGATAACCATGGTCGAAGTAGATAAGTTTTAAATCAATATTAAAATATTATCTCAAATATTACATGAGTATTTAATAACTCATTTTTTATGTCTAACATTGTAGTTACGTTCAGAGAAAGAAGTACTAGCCATTGCAGTGACACGGTGAAAACGGGAATGGGACACAAATGTGTAGCTCAACTGGTTCCGGAGGTGGTAAGTTGGTGCAAGGGAATCGGACACAATCACCGATCTACAATCAGCACTGCAATTTAAAGGCTACTGTATATAAATACTTAATTAAAAAAAATATAGACAACTTTCATGAAGTTTTCATATGTTCACTAATGAGGATTCATGAGGAGGAAGTGATTCTGAAATTAACACATGAAAACACCAATGTTTACTATATGCGATGCTTTTAATATTAAACTTTTGTTCATTGTATTTCGAATGATTTTCTAACATTACTATTTTGTGATCTAGAGAAACGTGATTTTATGTTAAACAATACTGCACTGAATTTATTTGCTATAAAAGAAATTCAATATGTTTAATGAATCCACTTTACTAAAGTAGAATACCAACTATTTATAGATACAAATAAATATTTTTGTGGAGTTAGTAATCGGTGGAACTTTCGATCAGATTGAAAATAAATTAGCTTCGTGATATAAAATTACATCAACATAATAAATACAAATAAATTCGAAAACTCAGACGAACGAAGACAAAAACTCGAAGAATTGATAAGTGAAAATCATGCAAGATGAACACTTATCAGTAATTTTTAGGGTGTAAAGTGTCAAACAAACCTAATTGAAGGGTGAAAAATTCCAATTACCCAATTGCAAAAATAAATACTCTGAAAAACACATTCCCTCGTACAAAATGGGACTCCATCATTCAACTATTAATGAGTAAATAATTGCCCTACTTGTGAATTCTAAAGAAAACTCTAAAAAAATGCATTCTCTTATACAAAATGGGTCACGATCATTCGTGTATTAACTTCATTACATAGATGCATAAAACGGGAAGAAAAATACCAACAAATTCTACTGTATATATGTAGGCGCACTTCAATACATTATTCTTACCATGCATCCATATAGTAAACATGAACATGGTGCATTATTTTGCATAACGTTAATCTTATGCCAATTCTCGTGGTTGTTTTTACTTGTCGCTACCTGAATTGCTTGCATCTAATCTGACCATGCATTTCTTTAGGGGTTCGATATACTTTTTTCTTAGAACATTTATCTTTTTGCAAATATAGTTGAATATTCAATGTATTTGGTTTTCTTTCTAATAGATGTAGAAAGTATGTAAATTGGTTCATGGACTATGAATAAACTACACGCATCTCTCCAGATTTATTTATTCAAATATCTAATAAGGATAAGGAAATATTTTAACAACTGAAGAAGAAAACTTGAAAAATGATGAATACCAAGACTAAAAAAGTAGAAGAGTATTATCAGACATAGTGATCAGAAACTATAAAATTTACATTGTATTTATTACTAAATAAAGTGAGATTTCATTGTATCGTAATAATTAAATAATTCGTCACCACAACAATCAAATTTCAAAATATTCCTATACCTTAAGGTGAATCTAATTAATAATTTCAAAATTTTAAGCTAAGCATTCAGGCAACTAAACCAACCATGCACAAAAAAAAAATGGCAGAAATTGAGAAAGCACAATTTTCCTGAATTTGTGACACTGGACTTCTACCAAGAAGGATGAAACTGGCCATTGAGCTCCAACGTCCGATATATTGCATGTATTTTTGGTACGATGACATTGTTGAATTTGGACTAATAGATCGGATTTGTGTATGATTGAATGCATTTATGCATCAGTCATACATTTTTTATGTACATAATCTGTAATTGTTGAAAATTAATTTTCTTAAAGGGGACGTTTTGGCCATGAGAATTCATTAAAGTCCGTCACTTATTCCGTAAAAAAAAATCGTAGGTTAAATTTGGATTTATTAATGACGAAGAATGAGGTAGGGAATTTGAAGTCTTAGAAAGAGAAACGTTGCTTTGGTATCTGAGAGGTCAATTTTTAAATGTTGGGTGAACGGTATCACAAAATAAAATATTATATTGATAAATTTGTGCAAATTTAATGTAAATAAAAAATAAATATATGTAACATTTAGCACGACACGTGCAACGCACGTGCACTTGCCTAGTATCTATAAAAGGAACGGGCCGTTGAGTTACCATGATTTACATTCCGGGCCAAGGGATGGGGGCCGTGGGGGCGAGGGATTTCGCCTTTTGGTGCAAGGAATTACTTGGTGGTTTCTTCCCTTTTTTATTTGTACAAACATAGCCTCTTAATTGAAAAGATTTTGAGGGTAGTTAGGTAATTGAATTGGTATTTTATTATTTCAATTTCACTATAATAATAACAATTAAATTACATAAATATACGGTGGGAATAATAATTAACTTTCTAACATTCATTGTATTTCGAACAAATAACTGACATATCATCATTGACGTTTTTAGAAATTGCAAATTACTAAAACTTTTAAATTACATTAAGTAAAAGAATTTCAAAGGCCTTAACAAAGCATTTTAATTTGAGGAAACTTATATGACCACAAGGGAGATAGATCGTCGGGAACCTACTCCCCTTCCAACTTCTTCTTTCGTTCTGTATTTTAGTGTTTAGCTTAATAAATGAAGGAAAACTCTGAACTACTACTCACTAGCTAGGATTTTTTATGGCGAAGTGTCCACGATGGAAGCAGCGTAAAAATCGATAGATAAAAGTGCGGATGATCCTCCCAGGTGTATTCGGCGTGGAACGTTCAATGATTACATACAAAAGGGGAGCAATTTTACTTTCCGGCAAAGCATACGCCATTGTATAGCCTTATAGGTGGATTTTGTTTGTAATCGTGCTTGTTCGTCTCTTTTGAATTGTGATTCGTGTTTGTTTATATACGATTTATAGTTCATAGTTTTTTACAGCTTGTAGAATGGTTATCCATTGCCATAATGAAAATGTTATTGATTCATGACAAGGAGTTTTCAATTGTGCATGGGAGTGAAGAGTTTGTTTTGTTTTTTAAGCTTTGCTCTTTAGTAGGATTGCCTAGGGCTGTGTTTGGGACGAAATTCCGAAATTTTGGAATTCGGGATTCTAGATTCATTTTGATGCTCTATTCATGTTTTACCTTACTAAAAACTCGGTGTTTGGGGAAACATGATTAACCTCTGGAATTCAGGATTTGAAACGGGAAATTTCATAATTTTTAGGGGTATAGATTTTGTTTTTCTTTTTCTTCACTAAACCTTCTTCTGCCACAATGATACCAAATAACCAATTAACTGCAAGGTTTTTGTTAAGTGTATATTTATACACTTAATTGTACTTTTTAATTGGGGCTTTTGGTGTGTTTTAACGATAATTGGTGCTTAAAATGGTTATTATTTGTATTTTAGGTACAAATTGAAGAATTGGAAACTTTTGGGGTCAAAACTGCAAATTCGGAGAAAAAATGGGCCAAAAGTGAAAATATCCAAACTCTGAAGAATTAAAGACCGGACGGCCGTCCGGATTTCAAAGCTTATTCTCGCACGGCCGTCCGGGTTTACGAGGTGGCGCAGTGAAGGAAGTTTAATTACACAAGGAAACCCGCCATATTATATTTTTGCACCCTATTTAAAGGCCAAAAGCACACAATTAATTTTTTTTTTCTTTTATCTTTCTACACGCGATCAAGGAGCACAAGAACGAAGACGAAGACTTGACGAATCTTCATCATAGTTCTCCTCTTTTATTTTTATTCATAGCTTTTATGTTTTTTCGTATTTTTATTATGCTTCCCGTAGAGAACATGAGTAGCTAAGTTTTTATTCTAGGATTTTGTTGGAACCCTATGTGGTAATTCGAACCTCTTTTTCTACTTTTATGCAAGTTTAATTCTTCGATTATTTCTTCTATTTTGATATTATTTAGCGCATGAACGTAGCTAATTTATGTTGCTATGTGTTATTGTTAGAATTGATTGACAGATCGTTTTAATAAATAGAACAGGGATAGAAGAGCCTTCGAGTAGTTTTCACCGAATGCGTGTGTTGATTGCATGTATTATCGTAGACATACAGATAATACCTTAGGTAGCCGTTTACGAGACTTGTTATTTAATGCTTTATTTATACTAGGTTTGCATAGACATATAGTGAATCTTTTATGAATAATAGACTTATAATACAGCGACAGCTGGTTATGAGTAATTTCGTGTCTTGGGTTAATAATCGGGAATCATAACTTGCATGATAGGAGATTAACTGGGTGAAGAATTACCGCATACGGGGAAGATAAAATCCTAGATCCGTTTTATATTGATATTTTCTCGTGTTTAATTGCTTTCTTAATTAGTTTATTTTATTTAGTTAATTAAATTGACAACCCTGCGTAGGCTGGATAAAAATCATAATTGTTAGGATTTGGTACTTAGGATTAGGTAATTTGCGTATTCCCTGTGGGATCGACATCCGACTCTCACGAGTCTACTTTACTACTTGTTTGCGATACGTACACTTGCGTGTTGGCTTTGCAGACCCAACAAGTCTTTTGGCGCCGTTGCCGGGGACTACGGCTAAATTATTTATTTATCCTAATATTAAATTTGAGCAATTTTTCTTACTTCAGCCGTTTTATTTTATTTTATTTAATTATTTTTTATTATTTTGTTTTAGGTACGTTTTATGCGAAGAGGCCACGACACGAACTTGCTACCTCTTGATCCCGAAATAGAGCGAACGTTTAGGCAAGCCAGGAGAAATCAACGGTTAGCTCGAAACACTCCCGCAACGATGGAAGAAGAGATTAACCGTAGGGGAGAGGATCAAGGATGCCTACCGAATGCGGTAGGGGAAATCGTCAATGAGCAAGAGCAACGCCAGCTAATTAATCCACCACCTCGTCAACGAGCACTGCATGAGTATACCGTTCCAACGCTCAATGGGTTTCAATCAAGCATCCAGCAGCCCCCCATTGAAGCCAACAATTTTGAAATTCGAGCGGGACTCCTCACTATGCTCCAAAACAATGGATTATTCAGCGGCCTAGCTCATGAAGATCCACATCTCCACTTGGTCAATTTTCTCGAGACGTGTGATTTGCACAAGATGAACGGAGTATTACCCGAAGCACTGCAACTCCGCCTGTTCAAGCACTCCTTACAAGGAGCAGCCCGAGAATGGTTACAAACTCGCGCACCGCACTCCATCTCTTCTTGGGCCCAGCTAGCACAACTTTTCATGAACACATACAACTCCCCAACAAAAACTGAGAGAATCCGGAGAGAAATTCAAAATTTCATACAAGAAGACGGTGAAGCATTATTCGAGACGTGGGAGCGGTTCAAACAGTTAGTAAGGAGATGCCCGAATCACGGACTGCAAGAGTGGCACCAATTGCAAATATTTTACGATGGATTGCAAGACAACTCAAGAACCGTGCTCGATTCTGCAGCTGGAGGTATGTTCATGAGTTTGACCTACAACGAAGCATACGAGCTCTTGGAACGAATCGCTAGAAATAAATACATGCGAGCATCGGACCGGTCGAATAGCGGAGTAGTCAAGACGGGAGGAATTTTGGAGTTAGACGGGGTCACTGCAATCACGGCCCAGTTAGAGAAGCTATCGAAGCAAGTGGCGGCTTTACAGGCTCAGCAAATCCACGCAGTCCAAAGTCCCAACCAGCGCGTGGAAGAAACGGAGTCTCTGAATTATGTGCATGACACCAACCGACAACAGAGAAACCCGTACTCCAACACGTATAATCCGGGATGGAAGGATCACCCTAACTTTGGGTGGGGAGGAAATCAGCAAGGACAAAGGCAAGCACCACCTCAAGGTCAACCGCCTAATTATTCACGACCAGCTCCCGGATTCCAAAATCCGCCTCAAGCTCAACCTCAAGGTGGAGATCTCGCGAATATCTTGGCGCAATTTATGACAACCACCCAAGCCTCCATCCGAAATCTGGAAACACAGATGGGTCAACTGGCAACCCAGCTAACCGCGAGACCATCGGGAGCACTGCCGTCAAATACAGAAGATCCTCGGAAGAACAACGTCGAGAAGTGCAACGCTGTGAGTTTAAGGAATGGGAGACAATTGGAGGAAGCCCCACGAAAAGAGAAGCAAAACACAGTGAGTGAGAAGCCGATCGTGATTGGGGAAGAAGAAGCAACTCACGAAGAACCACTATCATCCCCAGTGAAATCACGAGCCCCTCCAATTCCATATCCTCAGAAGCTTATAAAGAAGAAGCTCGATGCCGATTATCAAAGATTTTTGGACAAGCTGAAGGAAATCCAAGTAAATATTCCGTTTATTGAAGCCCTTCAAAAGATGCCAAAGTGGGTGAAGTTCCTCAAGGATCTCGTGACAAAAAGGAAGAAATTGCAAGGGAACGAGATGATCCAACTCACGGAACAATGTAGTGCAATTCTTACACGGCCCCTTCCACAAAAACTCGGCGATCCAGGTAAGTTCACTATCCCTTGTACTATAGGAGGTAAAAAATTTAGATCGCTTATTGATTTAGGTGCTAGCATTAATCTCATGCCTTATTCTACTTATCAAAATCTTGGGTTAGGCGAGATTGAACCTACGGCTATAACTCTTCAATTAGCCGATAGGTCTTTAGTTTACCCAAAAGGTATTTTAGAGAATGTGCTAGTAAAGGTGAACAAATTTATCTTCCCGGTTGATTTTGTTGTACTCGATATAGATGAAGATAGGGAGATACCTCTTATTTTAGGGAGACCGTTTTTAGCCACTTTGAAAACTCTAATTGATTGTGCTTGTGGTGATCTTACAATGACGGTGCATGATGAAACGATCAAATTTAATGTTTTTTGTGCTAATAAAAATCCATGTGAGAATAATGAGTGTTTTACTATTGATCTGATGGATTTTACAAATCATGAAAAATTTGATGTTTCAATTTTGGACCATGGGAAAGCATCATTGAGTGCAGGAGATGACGACGGAAAAGGGAATCGGAAGGAACACGTTTATTGTGCGGACTCACGTTCAACTCCTCCGAGAGATAGTCAAAGGAGTTGGGGTGCCAACGGTGATGAACGTGCAAGGAGGATGTGGCCACCTAAAGAATCAAACGAGCATCATCGTGGAGGGGAATTCAATCGCCAAGTGACTTCGGTCACGTTAGCTTGAACAAAGAAGCAGACAAAGTCCGGTTGAAGACTGTAAACTTAGCGCTTCTCGGGAGGCAACCCGAGCTTTCGTTTTTCTTATTTTATGTTATTTTAAATTTTTAGTTTTGCTTTTATTTTATTTTATTTTTCTAAAAAAAAAATAAAAAAAAAAATAAAAAAAAAAACAATTTTAGGGGCACTAATAAGAAGTTTTTATTTTTCAGGGGCCTAATTGCAATTATTCACACGGCCGTGTGAGATTTCGGAGCAGCTACTGGACAAAAACGCTAAATGGCGCGGCCGTGCGGATTTCATTCCTAAATCTCGCACGGCCGTCCGAAATCTGAAGCGGCTACTGCCCAAATTCAAGGAATGGCGCGGCCGTGCGGATCTCAGGCTTATATTTCGCACGGCCGTCAGAGAGGAAAAACGGGCATATTAAATAGGGGGAGGCTTCAAGAAAGGTGCAAATTTCTCCACAAACCCATTTCATCAAGAACGCCCACAAGGTGTTCGACGAATTGCCCAAATCAAGTTTGGGGGAAATTTTGCACATCAATTCACTCCTAATCCCTTCCACACGCATTCTCAAGTCATGGGGAAACGAGGACGTGACGGGGAGGGCACTTCACACGGCGAAAGCACTTCTAAAGGCAAGGGGAAGGGCAAGAAAACCGACCAAATTCCGACTCCCGACGTCTAAACAGGTGTTTTCTATCTTTAAACTCCGGGCGAATCACATTGAGGGCAATGTGAATTTTAAGTTTGGGGGTGGTTAACTACTTGTTTTCGTTTATGTGCGCTTTATTTGTGTTTTAATTTTTTTTTTAGTTTGCATGCTTTAGTTTTTGTTTTAGTTTTTGTTTTAGTTTTTGTTTATTATTTCTGTTTTATTATTTGCTTCGAAAAAAAAAAAAATTTGGTTCGACGCATCGATGAATTATGATGATGGGAGATGGTCAATGTTTGATGATGAAATTGCTTGTTTTATGTGATAGGGAGTAGATATTCGTTTAGCTTTCGATTCAACGGAACGTAGAAGTAAATTATTGCTAGGAATCACACCTTATGCATTGCTTTGGTTGAAGATTTTGCATTTTAAATTTGGAGTTTATTTGTGCTAAATCATGCTTTGTTCGGTTTTAAATCTCACCTTAGGACATTTATGATACGAAGTGTTGGGTAGTAAGTGATTTGGGATATGATTTGGGCCTTCTTTGAACCGTTTGAGCCTTTCAAGCCTACCTTTAAATTTTTATCCTTAGAACCTTGATTTGAGCCTCGGAGAAAAGGTGTTCTTTCTTTTAGCCAATATGTAGAAGGTAGAAAAGTGGAGATTTTTGAATAATTATCCCTTGGAGTTCGGTCGAAATTATAAGATCTTTCTTCTTCTTCGATAAAAAAAAAAAAAAAAAAAAAAACAGAAATATATATGTGCAATTCTATACATATATATCTTAATTCGAAAAAAAAAAAAAAAAAAAAAAAAGAGAAAAGAAGAAGAAGAGAGTAGATGGGAGAAATAAGGACTAGTTGTTGACTTGTTTTGAAAGCTCGATCCATTCTCTTAAGAGCAAAAGTGGAGACTTTTGAACTCTTAAGAATCGAGTTTATTAAAGTCCTTAGAGGTGAATTCATTGTTTCAAACGCCGTTCTTCCAAAATTTTGGCGTAATCACCTCAATTCAAAAAAATTAGCCACACATACCCATATTACCTACCTCGGACCAAAGAGCCTAACAATTGAAAGCCACAAAGTCCCAATGATCCCAATAGCTTAATATTCAATATTAGTTGAGTAGAATAATTTGGTGAGTATTTGGAGTCAAATATATGCATGTAAGTATAAATTCTTTCTATCTTTAATTTGCAAATATTGGATACTTGAAGCAATTGTATGATTTGTGGTTTTTGGTGATAGTGAGTGACTAAGTGCCGTTGAATGTTGAGCTTGCGAATGCCTAAGAATTGTCATCATAATTACAAGTTCTGAAAACGCGAAATTGAGCCATTGATCTATGTAATCAGATGTGTAGTTGAGTTTTGTGCTATGAATTGATTTTACTTGAGGACAAGCAAAAGTTCAAGTTTGGGGGTGTGTTAAGTGTATATTTATACACTTAATTGTACTTTTTAATTGGGGTTTTTGGTGTGTTTTAACGATAATTGGTGCTTAAAATGGTTATTATTTGTATTTTAGGTACAAATTGAAGAATTGGAAACTTTTGGGGTCAAAACTGCAAATTCGGAGAAAAAATGGGCCAAAAGTGAAAATATCCAAACTCTGAAGAATTAAAGACCGGACGGCCGTCCGGATTTCAAAGCTTATTCTCGCACGGCCGTCCGGGTTTACGAGTTGGCGCAGTGAAGGAAGTTTAATTACACAAGGAAACCCGCCATATTATATTTTTGCACCCTATTTAAAGGCCAAAAGCACACAATTAAATTTTTTTTTCTTTTATCTTTCTACACGCGATCAAGGAGCACAAGAACGAAGACGAAGACTTGACGAATCTTCATCATAGTTCTCCTCTTTTATTTTTATTCATAGCTTTTATGTTTTTTCGTATTTTTATTATGCTTCCCGTAGAGAACATGAGTAGCTAAGTTTTTATTCTAGGATTTTGTTGGAACCCTATGTGGTAATTCGAACCTCTTTTTCTACTTTTATGCAAGTTTAATTCTTCGATTATTTCTTCTATTTTGATATTATTTAGCGCATGAACGTAGCTAATTTATGTTGTTATGTGTTATTGTTAGAATTGATTGACAGATCGTTTTAATAAATAGAACAGGGATAGAAGAGCCTTCGAGTAGTTTTCACCGAATGCGTGTGTTGATTGCATGTATTATCGTAGACATACAGATAATACCTTAGGTAGCCGTTTACGAGACTTGTTATTTAATGCTTTATTTATACTAGGTTTGCATAGACATATAGTGAATCTTTTATGAATAATAGACTTATAATACAGCGACAGCTGGTTATAAGTAATTTCGTGTCTTGGGTTAATAATCGGGAATCATAACTTGCATGATAGGAGATTAACTGGGTGAAGAATTACCGCATAGGGGGAAGATAAAATCCTAGATCCGTTTTATATTGATATTTTCTCGTGTTTAATTGCTTTCTTAATTAGTTTATTTTATTTAGTTAATTAAATTGACAACCCTGCGTAGGCTGGATAAAAATCATAATTGTTAGGATTTGGTACTTAGGATTAGGTAATTTGCGTATTCCCTGTGGGATCGACATCCGACTCTCACGAGTCTACTTTACTACTTGTATGCGATACGTACACTTGCGTGTTGGTATTTAGCACCCAACAGTTTTTCTCACTCTAAATTGTACTTCAGAAAGAAGAAAAAAAAAAAAAAAAAAAAAAAAAAAAGGAACATTTTTTATTAAATTCCTAAAATTCCAAAAAAATCGATTATTTTTGAATTTGGTCAAACTAAAGTAATTTCAAAAAAAATCGAATTTCCGCCGTTTCAAGTCCTTCCAAAACCAGGAAGGATTTTTGAATTTCGATTGTTTTGGAACGATATTCAGAGGGATAATTACAGTTTTGGTCCCCCAAGTTTGCACGTTGTTTTCACTTTTGGTCCCTCATTTACTGCCGTCAACAAAATACACACTAATGTTCTCACATTTTAACACATTTCGTCCCTCCGTCTGTTTGACCGTCAATAAGTAACGGTCAACTATTGAATTAGGGCTAAATTTAGGATTTTTCATAGATAAAAATTGCACTCAGACCCCAACATTCTTTTAGAATATTCTAAAACCCCCTAAAATTTTATTCAACCCTAATTAACCCCAATTTCATCATTTAATCAATTTTGACAAACGACCCTGATTTTTACCACCATTACCGCTGACCGATGACCGCCGTTGATTTTTTTTTTTTACTTTTTTTTTTCTACATTGACTTTTTTATTTAATATTGATTTTGACGTCGTTCACCGACATTGTATTCTCGGTTAACAATGTTGACTTTTTTTATTTTTCTTGATTTTTTACGAACTTTTTCCTTTGACTTTTTTTCCGATCAACACAATTACTGTATAACACAATAATAATACTATATTAATATCTAGTATCGTAATATTAAAATTACAAACTTTTAACAAAGTTGTTATCTAAAATTCTAGGGCCTAAATACAATTTAAAAAAAATCTAAAATCCATAATTTCTTCCCCTCAAATTTTTCTTCGTGGAACCGCCAGTGCATCCCAAATTTATTCCCAAGAAAATATGAAGAAGATGAATTAGGCATGTGCGGAGTAATTTGAAATGAGATAACCACTCTAGTACAACGGTTTTTGGGGCTAACACCGGCCATTAATTTTTATCTTTTTTTTTTGTCTTAAAATTTTTCCGTTTGAGATGCATTGACTTTTTCCTTTTTTCTTTATTTTGATTTTTTTTATGATATTATTTTCTCGCTGATTATCTGCTTTGATTTTTTTTTTAATTATATTTTTCCATTACTCAACAATTTAAATAAAAATAAAATAAAAATCAAGAAAAAAAAATGTCAACGCAGTTAAGCCGACATTCAACATCGATCAACAGGGGAAAAAAGATCAATCGACAAAAGAGTCAACCGAGTTAAAAAGAAAGTCAACGTCGGATTACCAAATTTTGAAAAATCGGGGTCATTGGTTAAAATTGGTTAATTGATGAAATAGGGGTTAAATTATGGTTGTATAAAATTTTAGAGATTTTTAGAATATTTTGAAAGAATACAGGGGTGTTATTGCAATTTTCTCAAAGAAAAACCCCAAATTCAACCGTTGACCGTTACTACTTAACGGTCAAACAGACGGAGGGACTAAATGTGTTAAAATGTGACAACATTAGTGTGTATTTTGTTGACGACGGTAAATGGGGGACCAAAAGTGAAAAACGTGCAAACTTGGGAGACCAAAACTGTAATTATCCCATATTCAGAACCAACTTTTAATTTCCGAAATAATTTTTTTTTTTTTTGAAAATCATTTTCGATCAGTTATGTCTGATTTTCACCCATAACACTAGAAAAGTATCTTCTAATAACAAAAATAATTGGTAACAAAGACATAGTTTCTTATAAAAACTTAAATATTGTCACAAAAAACAAACTTTTTGGTAACGGTATATAAATATGGTTACAAAAGTATTTTTTTGTTATCAAAAAATAACTTTTTTGTGACGAGTACATAGAATAGTTACGAAGGTGAGCAATTGTTACGAAAACTTTTATTAGTGACAAAGAAAAGTGTTTCATTACAAATTGTATAATGTTGTCACAAACCAATCAAAGAATCTTAGTGACATATAAATACTCAATTTTGTTTCTCAAAAGAACCAAAAAAAAAAAAAAAAAAACTTATTACAATAGTCATAGACTTTTTGTTCTTGAAATACTTCTCTTGTGGTTATTTAAAAGGGTTTTTGTGCATAAGATTTTGACCAACCATCTTTATTATTCTAGGCTCAGGGGTTATATATATTTTGTCAATAAGCCCCTCCCTTTAATATGTTTATAAATAAATGAAAAAATAATGTATATGACAAAATTACCCACAAGCCTTTACACGCAATTCTTAATTGTAACCCCAATTTAATCAATTTTGACCACAAAAATCTAATTTTAAATTTTTTTTTTTTGAAATTATTTTTTTGTCGCCGCTTTCGGGCATTAAATTTTTAGATTTTTTTTTCCTGTCTGCTTTTTCCGCCGCCGGTTTCCGGCGTTGACTTTTTTTAGTGAATTTTTTTTTTCCTAAATTTTTTATCCGTTTTTTACGTCCGCCTAATATGACTGTGGTTGACGGTAATATTACGGTTGTTACAGTAATATTACTGTCAACCACATCATTATTAATTATTTTGGCTTTTTATTATGTTTACCTTTGTTGAACGGTCAACATATTAATATTACTCTATTACACAATAATAATGACTTTTGTTGTGTTAATATTACTGTGCTAGAGATTAATATAGCAATATTATTGTGTTAAACTGTAGTATAGTTAATATTATTGTGTTTAATAGTAATATAGTTAATATTTTTGATGGGCTTATTTGTAATGTGCTTATTTTAAATAAAAAAAAAATCACGTATTTATTCTTTTAGTAAATTCAAATCCATTACAAGGGGAAATAGGGGAGTGGGGGACTCGAACCCTAGACCGTTACCCTATTGGTAAAGGTTAGATACCAACTCTCCTGATGAGGGTTGGTAAAATCACGTATTTATTCTGGTTTGATAGTCTCGTATATAGTGATTCTCATTCACTACTTTCTTTAAGTTCACAAGCTATTAGCAAAACTGAAATTACAAAAATAAAATATTTAGTGACATTTATATTTGTCATATATAGTATTTCTGACATGATCGTTATTGGATCATAAAATATAAATATTTTGAATATTTAGTAATAGTGAGGATATAGTGTTCATAAGAAATTTTTGTAACAAATATTGTTTACGATATAAATAAATTAAATGAATATTAAAAACAAGTATTGGTGACGAATGAGTTTTTTGTAAGAATAAAAAAATGTTTAGCGAGGATAACTTTGTTTCTTGTAATGGACCTATTGTAACGAAGGTTTCTTTGTCACCAGTATTCGTAACGAAATAGGGATACATGTTACTAAAACTTCTAGCGTTGGGCTTTAGAGGACAAACAAGGTAACGAAACAAAATCGTTACAAAACGATTTCGTGATGAATATTATGCTCGCAAAATATTTGTTTTCTTGTAGTGAATAAGTATATATAAAAGATTATCGAATTAGATTCAATTAACACGACACGTGCAACGCACGTGCACCTATCTAGTCTAGTCTAGTACCTTTAAAAGCATGAATATTTTTAGTTTCTTAACTTTTTTTGTGATACCTATTTTACCATTAATTAGTAAGTTACTATTTATGGTTAATAAATTAAAAATGTTATCGATATTTCAATATTATTAATGTTTCAATTAATGCATTTAATCAGTATATCATGCTCTCCCCTACTTCAGAATGCGATTTTTTGTTTCTCTTTATAACATAATGAAAAGTTATGCACATTTTCTCTTTCTTATTATATTTCTTTGGTTTTGTTTTGTATTTCCTCTACTTTTTCGTTATAGTAATTCCTTTCGTATTTTTCATTTTTCAACTGCACAACTCTATTTTCCAAAATAAATAGACGAAAAAGTAACAATTATTTTGCATTTTTGGACAGGCTAAAAGAAAAATGAGTAAATTACAACCACCCCTGAGGTGAGGCATAATTATAAAAATCCCTTTTTAGTATAATTGCATCCACGGGTGTACTTTGTAGCCATCGTACACGTCCATCCTTACGGTGTCAAATTGGAACAAAATCTTTTAGATTTCGTGGAATATTTCTTAGTCTATCCCCATTTTACCCGTGGCATAGGGGTCCTAATAAGATAGGTTCATGTTAAAGACAAAAATACCCCTCAAGGAGAAGGTGGGTAACATTAAAATTTCAAAGGGGGTTCAATTATAAATTATTTCCAAGTTCAAAAA